>OZ030005.1:74374552-74599552 GCA_964023405.1 Apodemus agrarius | reverse complement strand
GTGCAGGGGGAAGGGGGATGAGAGAGGACTTGGAGTGAGACTGGAAATTGGTGGGAACAGGGTTGAGCATGGAGCATCAAGGGTGACTAGCTAGAGGCCTCTGATGGAAGAGGACATGGGGAGTATTTGCAAGGAGCCTAGCTTAGATTCTTACCAGTGGGGGATATGGAGACTGACGTGGCAACCTCCTGTAACCAGGCAGGATTTCCAGAGGAGAGAGGGAGACATCAATCCATTCATAAACTGTCAACCCAAACTTTGCCTTGTCTGTAATATGTGTGTGATAAAGCTGGAGCATAGACTGAGGGGCCAACCAATTACTCCCACAACATAAGACCAATTCAATGTGAGACAGTCAAATCATGACACTATTAATGATACCCTGCTATGCTTGCAGAAAGGAACATAGGATAACTGTCTACTCAGAGTCCTCATGCAGTGGTGGATGGAGGTTGATGTAAAGATCCACAATCAAACATCAGGCAGATCACAGAGTGTCCTGTGAAAGAGTGGGAGACAAAAGTGAGGAAATCAGAAGGGTCATAGAAACTACAAAGACACAGAAAATCAACTCACCTAGGACCATGGCATCTCAGAGAGCCTGGGCCACCAACCAGGGAACAGGCAGGAGCTGGATGAAAACCCCTACACATTTGTAGCAAATGTGAAACTTGGTGGTAGTGTGGTTCCCCTATCAAATGCAATGGCAACTGTCTGGAACTCAGTAGGAGAGGATATGCCTAGACCTTCAGGGACTAGATTCCCCAAGGTGGGATGGTATCCAAAGGGAGCTTCGCTTCTCTGAGGATAAGGAAAGGTGCCAATGGTGGGAGGGATTTGTAATGGTGGGACTGGGTAGAGAGAAGGATTGGAGTTGTGATCAGAAAGTAAAGTGAATGAAATATAAATAATTAAAAATATTATTTTTTCTTCGCTCTCCCACCAATAAGGAAACATACCACATATCCTGATTTGTTTACTGAGCCTTTTTTCATCAGCTTTGAGATTTAATTTTAATCTCCTAAATGATACAATAATTCAGAGATATGTTGTATCAAGTGGCTTCTGTCAAAAAGTATTAAAGTTACAAGATTGTATTGAATGTTTAGATTTAATGTACTGGTTTAGTATTCATTTACTTTTTTTTATTTTTTTTATTGTATATATTCTATATTTACAATTCATTTCCCTTTTTCTGGTTCCCCACCCCCAAAGGTCCCACATGTCCTTTTCCCTCCCCCTGCTCCCGCATCCACCCCCTCCCACTTTACTGTTCTTGTACTCTCCCACAGTGATGTTTTGGTCCATTCTAGCACCAGTGTCCACTCCTTTCTTTTTGTGAGACATCACTTGATATGCGATTTGTGTCTTTGGTGTTCCAATACTTTTTAAATAAAATATCTATTTTGTGGGCTGGGCAGTGGTGGTGCATGCCTGTAATCCCAGCACTTGGGAAGCAGAGGCGGGCAGATTTCTGAGTTTGAGGCCAGCCTGGTCTACAGAGTGAGTTCCAGGACAGCCAGGGCTATACAGAGTAACCCTGTCTCGAAAAACAAACAAAAAAATATCTATTTTGTGTGATTCACACACATATAAACACATATAAGATATATAAGAATATAATATTATATATGTATGTATATATACATATAAATACATACACTATGAAATACAACAATAATACATGTTTTTCGACTGGATATTATAAAAGAGAAAATTCATAAAACTAAGTGCCAATTCCAGTGTGCCAAACAATTAAAGAAAAAAATTAAAGAAAACCAGTTTTAGTGATGAAATTGCCAGTCCCAAGGATTTTAGTCATGAGAATTAAAGTTCAGATCATATATTAGAACTCTCATAAGAAGCTTATTTTTAAAAACAAAAAAAAAAGATGCATGGAAACAAATCTTGTTACTTGATCTAATATTTGATGATTAGAACCAGTTGTGTAGTCTTCCTATGGGAAGTGCTAATTAAATTAAATGAGAAATTAAAACAATAGCATTTATGAGTCTAAATTTGTGAAAAGATTTGTTTTCAGATGTTAACAAAATAATGTAGCATTTTGGAACAAATATGCAAAGTAGTCCTGCAGTAGAAATCAAGATGCAGAACACCTCCACAGCAACTAAGGCCTTTCCTTTGATGCTATGATAGACAGGAAGGAAAGTGAGCCAGACACTACAGAACACCAGCATGCTAAATGTCAGGAACTTGGCTTCATTGAATGTATCAGGAAGATTCCTGGCTACGAAAATTACAGTAAAACTTGCCAGTGCAATAGAACGCAAGTATCTCAGGACACAATAGAAGGCAATAACTGAACCTTCATTGCAAAGAATCAAAATATAGCCATGTTCAATATGCCCATCACTATCAACAAATGGTGGAGACGTTACAAGCCAGATTCCACAAATAATCAGCTGGATCATGGTGCATATGGGAATGATTAAGATTGATGCCCCTGATATCATCAGACATCTCATCCTTTTACTAGGAAGAGTGAATTTGAAGGCCAGTACTACACTACTTATCTTGGTCAAGACAGTAGAGACAGCAACAGTAAACACAACTGCAAATATGTTTTGCTGCGTGATGCACGTGATCATATGAGGTTGTCCAATGAACATCAAAGAATACAGAAAACAATAAATGAGGGAGAAGAGCAGGCAATAGCTGAGAGCTCGGTTATTTGCCTTGACAATGGGTGTGTCTCGGTTCCTTAAAAAGATACTAAATATAACAGCTGTGAGAGCAGAAAAGGCTAGTGACAAGCAGGCCAGAGCCATTCCTATGGGGTCTTCATAAGACAGGAATGTTAAAATTTTGGAGAGACAGTGAGTTCCTTCTGGGTTGGCATATTGATTATCTAGACACTTGAAACAATAATCCATGTCTAGTTGAAAAAATGTATATCATCAGGATTGATATTACTCTATTATTCAAAGGTTTATCTATACATCAGGAGTTTCCTATATATCATCAAGGAATCAAACTGAATTAGTTAAATTGACCTTCCTATAGAAGCAATTTAAATGTGATTGCTCATAAAAATTAATCTTGATTTTTAGATTTCTATGAACTCATGCACGAGTAAGCAAACATAATTCTTTAATTTTTTACACATTTCGAGTTACGAGAAGACTATAAGTAGTATGAGAGAATATACTGCTTACTGTAGGAAAATAAATTGTAATGTATAATTCATAGAACACCACTTGTATTTTTCATATTACTATAGACTGATCACTACCCTAACATTATTTCATACGCTTACATGTATATTATTGTCTGGCTATCAGTCAGAAGATGACTCAAATGTCGGTGTCCTCATGTGTTTTCTTAGATATACATACTCAGTTCACTTAATACCTTGCTTTAATTTTTCCTCTAATCAAGCAAAGGAAAGCAGAGGACTTATAAACCAATTACTATCCAACTATACATATTAAAATATTAGCTTGCTTTTATGTTCCAATGTAAGGGGTACAGCACAGTATTTACCACTATTAATATTATCTTTGATATTTGACTCTCGATTATCTCAAAGGTGTTGTATTTATCAAGAAACATCACAAGCAAGATAACTTTCCATCTCTCAAGGACATATATGTGACAATTAATTTTGGATGAGGAATGAAGTCCCTTTCACTGGTATCATTGCTATTTTCACCATAATATTGTCAGGTTTCTTTCAATCTCATTGTCTTCACTGATGAGACTGAAAAGTGATGCTATTCTTCCATCCATTCTGTTTCTGTTTTTTTTTATCATCCTCTCATAATTTTTAAATGGCCTCATCTAAACTAGCAGAATTATTACTTTAAAAATAATAAAATTTTCTTTTTTATACCATTATTCAATATTATAAATATGTTATTTTAAAAATTCTCCTTATACACCCCCAAAGTAAGAACTTAAAACATTTCTTTGCAGAATCCTCTTGTTTGACTAAGTAAATAAATGTTGACTCTCCATTTGTTCTTGATATTAAATGTCATAATTTCATCTGATAATCCATGAGTTTTAATAAATTTTATGCAGTAGGCCATAAAAATGCTGTAATTACTTGCATTACATACAATAATACAGTAATTTTCTCAATCCAAAAATATTTCACATTTTAGTGCAAATTGTATCTGAATTCTAACATTCTCCATACTTTCCTCATTTAAACAGTTTTCCCTAGTTATACACTCATCAGAAGTTTAAATAAAACTATAATTTTATACATTTCCCTCCTCTCTCAATCCAATAGAAGATATTTCCTTTCATTGGTTCCTTAATATATTGAAATAAACATCACTTTCATGGTTCCATTGAATCCTTGCCACAAGGAAAAAGATATTTAATGCAAATTGTCAATGTACATATTTCTCTCCCCAAATTATATCAAAAGCATTAAGTTGTATTTAACATCATCTACTATAGGACACATTACAAAACACTTATTTCTCAAAAAGGATACATTATCACTGAGCATCAACACTATATCACAAAGCTATTGAGTGTAAAAACAAAAATGTGCAATTCCAAAGCTTTTGGAAAGAGAAAAATTAGATGCACTCTATTCCCAAGTACTGAGGATAAACTACATAGTTTATTACTCTAAAGGAGTTTGCAGGATAAATTATTATGTGCAATGCTTCTTGACCATGTCAAATTGCATTAAAAACAAAGAAGTATGTGTTGTTTCAAGGAGCAATATTATTGATACTTTTATTTAATGATGACATTAAACATTTAAGGTTCCATAGAGAATTCTTTATGAATTTTGCAATAATAGGAGCGGATAGTTAATCCAGTGAAGATTTTTAGTGAATTCATTCTTACCTGTCATATTGGAAATTTCATTCTCTAGGCAGGGGGTACAATCAAAGCAACAGACAGCCTTTCCCTCCTGAGGGGATTTTCAAAATTCTGGAATGCAAGGTGTACTGCATGTTGAAGGTAGAGTCTGAGAAAAATCCACATGTATTAGCAATACAGAGTTTTAGTTATTGCCAAGGAGTTATAAGAACTAAGAACATGTTTCCATAGTTAAAACCTCCTTTTACAAACAAATATTAATTTAAAACACAACATTCCATTGTAGCTTGTGATATTTATTCTGAATTATTATGATTCAAGTGTTACTAAATATATATTACTATATGTATGCACATGTAAATGTACACACATTTTGGTATAAAACACTGTTAGAAAATTACAAATCAAGAAAGAATATAGAGTGGAAAGAACTTCCCTGCCCAATTCATGAGTCCAGAGAGGGCTGTGATTGGATGAGGAAGTAAGGGGCAGAAGAAAGAGGAGAGACAGAGAGAGTTGGGGAGGGAGAAGGACAGGGACAAGGAGAGGAAGAGGGAGAGGGACTGGGACAGGAAGGAAGCACAGGTGGAGTAGAGGGTAAGACATGCACATATACAGAAGACAGCAGGTGTAAACTAAGGTTAGAATATTGGCATAAAACGTAATCATTGTAAATTGGCATCATGTAATTGGGAGTTAACTATTTAATACTAAAAGTCATGCTTTACCAGGTAACTGGAATGAGAGGCATTGGGTGGAAACAAGATAAACAAGCAGGAACCACACTGGTAGCCTAGGATTTCTAAGCTCTGTAGAGAAGGCCAGGCAGGCAGGAGTTTGGGTCAAAAGGAGCAGGACTCTAATAGGATCAGAAATGTTGCCTGGCAGGCAACCACAAGAGACTTGGGAGGCACAGGAATGTGTTGAGTCATTTATTAAATATTTCCTGCTACAGTTAGATGTAAACTTAACTAAGGTTAGAATATTGGGATAAGACTTTATCATTGTAAATTGGTGACGTCATGTAATTGGGAGTTTCTTATTCATAAATATAATTGGTTAACTATTTACATTTAAGAGTCACGAGTTACCAGGTATTTGGATACCCTGCAGGATGGTGGGACTTTCACTGGAGAGTTAACTGAGCTATTGCCCAGAGATATGTCCCTGAGGAGCTTAAGTGACCTCTCAGGGCCAGATAGTTTGCAGGCCTAGAGACCAGCAGCTCCAAAGAGTTGGCGACCATGGTGGTTTGAACAATTAAGGTCTGAGCACGTGGGCAGTTCTTTTTAATTATTTTCCACTACAATTCAGGATTATGGAAAGTTAGAGAACAAATTTCTAAATGTGAAAAAATTATATTCCATGAGGAATGACAAGACTACCAAAGGATTAAGTTTCTTATGTTATATGTAGAGTACTACAGTGAAGTGCAACACACCTGTCTAATATCTGTGACCCAGTCTACCATTTTGTCAGACATAAGCAGTTGTTGAAGATGTGTAAAGGATTTGAAAAACTTTCCTATTTTCACCTTAATTCCAAAACTTTGTAAAAAATTTCCAGTGTAGAAAATATAATCTACATTCAATCTTTCTGATTCATGTTCACTAGGTCTCCAGCAGGCTTTACAAAATGAATGTTCTTCAGGGAAGAGAGCACTTAAAATACATTTATTGTTTTAGTTTAACTATACATAAACATTAAGGCAGAAAATATGACATGGAGATTTCCATTGGGTTTTATTTATCTCTAAAATATAACTTTATTAAGCCTAATCAATTAGTAGGAGTAACAAAATTTCATGTAAACATTACAAAGGTTTAGAAATTTGCATGAGGGACTGAACACCCTAAAACATGTATATTGAATGATTTGCTTGGAGAGTGTTGAAGATTTCTTCACACCTTTCTGTCATTAGTGGTATCTTATACCAGATATAGTTGAAGTCTCAATTGGTCAAAAGTGGGAGCATGACATTATTTTATTTAGAAACTATTTGTTACATTGATAAATAGCAGTTTGACAATTTGAACAAACATGTGGACTCTTGGTGCTATTTAATGAGAAAACAAAAAATTAACATATTTTTAAAAAGGACTTCCTCAGGAATCCTGAAGCTCTTATTTTAGCTGTTAAATGCATAATATTTCTATTTGTTAATCATATTTTGTGCAATATATTGGCATCAATTGTTAAATTGGGACTTCAGTGCCAGTGTTGGCAGAATAATAATTGATAAAACCAATGTAGTTTGCACTATAAGCCAAGAAATAGTAAAGAAATCAACACATTTGGGCAAAACATTCCTAGATACTTGGTTGTAGAGCTTATTGTTCATTATAAGAAACTCACTTCAAAGGTTCTACATTGAGCATCACATTATTCAAGTTGTTTTTATTTTCTAATGTTCAACATCTTTACTAAAGACTATTACTTTCTCTTCTGAGTAGCTATGAACCATTTCTGTGCCAGATAGCTATGAATTAAATGTCTTTAATGATGACCATGCTGTTTTTGGGTGTCTATTTCAATACAGACATGTTACCTGCAAAGAATCAAACTCCAGTCCTTTCCCAACATTATGTGACAATGTATTTGCTTGCTGCAGAAGTAACTCTTTGAGTGAATGGGCCATAGCATACACAGCATTGTATAGGTTATAACTTGGGTCACTCATGGACATTTCAAACTGGTTGCTGGATAACCATTTCAGTAGCATTTTTCTTGAACATGTCTTGAGTTTCTTGCAATTAGATGATAACAAAAAGAAATTAAAATTCAACCACAATAATTTAGCAGGAGAAAGAATGTTACTATAATTTAAAGGGTGTGTTGTCTGTATAAATTCTTTAAAACCAGATATTTCAGAATAATGGTGTGAAAAGCTAAGGGTACAGTGAAAGGAGTTGAAGAGGAATTTTCTATTACTTGTAATTATATCCCACTGTGAGGTAGCAACCCAGATTTTCTGAATGTCTACAAACTGCCATACACTAAAGATCGCTTGTAAAGAAAAAACTAGGTCTCAAAAAATGATAACTTTTGCCAAAGACATCATGATCTGATCATAATACATATCAGCTATTGTCAAGAATAATTTTATGTTATATGTTACAACAGTCACAAAGGCTAAACATATATCATATCTTTGCACTTCTTCTCTTAATTCAGAGGCAAATTGAAGTCCTAGATCATCATATGAAATTATCAGTCCTACCCAGTTCCAGCTAAAATAAATCTCCAAAGATACCATGCCAATAGCTACAGATGTGTCCTTGATAGTCATCTGGTACAGATAAGGAAAGTGTCCATAGCTACTAAGAGGAAGAAATGGCCCATAGTAAAGCTGTAGGACATATAAACAAACAAACAAACAAACAAACAAACAAACTTGAAGGAGAAGTACACAAATCTTAATCTAATACTGAGGTATGTTTAATAAGATCTGCTGTGTTGGAAAGTGTAGATTATTCATCTCATTATTAAAATCCAATTCATTGTGATTTTCTTAAATAGCAGAAATGAACTTATGCTTCCCATAAAACATTTCATATTCCCATTGCTTCTTTGCACTATTTCCAATAAAGTTCTGATATATACATTATAAAATATCTGAATGTTTAGGCTTTGAAATTTATAGATTAAATAACACATAAATTCAGACTCTGCCTTCCAATCTGCTAAAGCACTAAGAAAACTACCATGAAAGGAAGTAATGCTTCATGAAATCCAAACCACCACACATCACCTCTGGAGTTCTGGAGATGTATAGAAGTGGTCCAAGCATGGCTGTTGGCAACCACATTGGTCCTGTAAGTACAATTAAATATCTTTTCTGGTTTTGACAGTCGTAATTAAGAAAATAATTACCTCTTCTTGAGGATAAACTGATTTTACTCTGATCAGCCAAAAAATTACATTCAACTTTTACTAGCAGAGAAATATTGGGTAAAAGCTGGTGGTTCCTATTGATTTCTTCAATAGCAAAATAAAGCAATAAAATCAGGTGGGTGTTCTTAGCTGTCAACCTGCAACAGATCACAACGTTCATTAAAGGTTATGCAGTAAATATGATAATCTCAGATTGCTCTCAATGTGAATTATGTACTGAATCATCTCTCTATATATTTATACTTCTCTGGTGACACAAGTCCTGTTACTGTAGTGTATGAGAATGGGAAGATTTTTTTTAAATGGCTGTGTGTTGAAGTTACAAAAGTGGCATTTTGTCATCTGGAATTTTCCTTAAGCTTACATTTGTTATCTGTGAACATGATGAGTAGATTATAAAACATAAATCAGGTTTTGGCTAACTCCTAGTATTATCATTATCTTGGGATTCTTGTGTTTGACATATGAGGAGAGTGAAGTAGATTTGCTGTCTACTGAATTCATGGTGCTTCATTCCACAGGAACAGAAGTGTCTAAAGCCATAAAATTATTGTAAGTGTGAGGAATGGGAAATAAAGATTTTTTTCTCAAAGGCTCATAGAAGTAATGCAAGAATAACAATGCTTCTTTCATTTCTTCTACTTTTCTCCTTTTTTATGCACTTGAGCCTATAGAATGTTGGATTATAACATAATGGATTGATTCATCCTACTCATCTAACTGGATCTCATATCACTGGTCTTTGGTTTATGATAGCAGATTTCTGAATAGTTTGCCTCTGTAGTTATGAAATATGTTAGCTTATGATTTCTTTGAGTTATTTAAGATTTTTTCACAAGAATATATCTTTTGTATGATATTATTATACAAAGTATCTTAATCATCTTATTTTAAAAGATTTTACAGTTCAGTCATTTTGAGTATAGTGTTTAATTTGGTCTTCTTTCTGCATTTTTTATTTTATTTTTTATATTCTTTGTTTACATTCCAAATGATTTTCACTTTCCTGCTTCCCCCTTCCCATAAGTCCCATAAGCCCTCATCACTCCGATCATTCTCCAATCGACCTCCTCCTTCTTCTCTGTCCTGGTACTCCCTACATTGCTGGATCAAGCCTTTCCAGGACCAGGGAACTCTCCTTCCTTCTTCTTGGGAATCATTTGAGATGTGAAATGTGCCTTGGGTATTCAGAGCTTCTGGGCTAATATTCACTTATCAGTGACTGCATTCCATGTGTGTTCTTTTGTGATTGGGTTACCTCACTTAGGATGATATTTTCCAGTTCCAACCATTTGCCTAAGAACTTCATGAATTCATTGTTTTTAATAGCTGAGTAGTATTCTATTGTGTAAATATACCACATTTTCTGTATCCATTCCTCCACTGATGGACATCTGGGTTCTTTCCAGCTTCTAGCTATTACAAATAAGGCTGCTATGAACATAGTGGAGCATGTGTCCTTATTGCATGCCAGGAAATCCTCTGGGTATATGCCCAGGAGTGGTATACCAGGATCCTCAGAAGTGTCATGCCCAGTTTTCTGAGGAACCACCAGACTGATTTCCAGAGTGGTTGTACCAACTTGCATTCCCACCAGCAGTGGAGAAGTGTTCCTTTTTCTCCACATCCTTGCCAACACCTGTTGTCTCCTGAGTTTTTAACCTTAGTCATTCTGACTGACGTGAGGTGAAATCTCAGGGTTGTTTTGATTTGAATTTCGCTAATCAATAATGATGCTGAACATTTTTTTTTTCGAGACAGGGTTTCTCTGTGTAGCCCAGGCTGTCCTGAAACTCACTTTGTAGACCAGTCTGGCCTTAAACTCAGAAATCCGCCTGCCTCTGCCTCCCAAGTGCTGGGATTGAAGGCATGTGCCACCACCGCCAGGCTGCTGAACATTTCTTAAGGTGCTTCTCAGCCATTCTAAGTTCTTCCAGTGAAAATTCTTTGTTTAGCTCTGTACCCCATTTTTAGTAGGGTTATTTGACTCTCTGGAGCCTAACTTCTTGGGTTTTTGTAAATATTGGATATTATCCCTCTGTCAGATGGAGGGTTGGTAAAGATGTTTTCCCAATTTGTTGGTTGCCATTTTGTCCTTTTGACAGTGTCCATTGTCTTACAGAAACTTTGTAATTTTATGAGGTCCCATTTGTCAATTCTTTATATTAGAGCATAAGCTATTGGTGTTCTGTTCAGGAACTTTACCCCTGTGCCCATGTCCTCCAGGGTCTTCCCAAGTTTCTTTTATATTAGTTTCCGTGTGTCTGGTTTTATGCGGAGGTCCTTGATCCACTTGGGGTTGAGCTTAGTACAAGGAGATAAGAATGGATCAATTCACATTCTTCTGTATGTTGACCTCCAGTTGAACCAGCACCATTTGTTGAAAAGACTATCTTTTTTCCACTGGATGTTTGTAGCTCCTTTATCAAAGATCAAGTGACCATAACTCTGCAGGTTCATTTCTGGGTCTTCAATTCTTTTCCATTGATGTACTTGCCTGTCGCTGTACCAATACCATACAGTTTTTAGCACAATTGCTCTGTAGTATTGTTTGAGGTCTGGGATACTGTTTCCCCCTGAAGTTTTTTTTACTGTTGAGAATAGTTTTAGCTATCCTACATTTTTTGTTATACCATATAAATTTGAGAATTGCTCTTTCTAACTCTCTGAAGAACTGAGTTGGGATTTTGATGAGGATTGCATTGAATCTGTATATTGTTTTAGGCAAGATGGCCATTTTTGCTATATTAATCCTGCCAATCCATGAGCATGGAAGATTTTTCCATTTTCTGAGGTCTTCTTGGATTCCCTTCTTCAGAGACCTGAAGTTCTTGTCATACAGATCTTTCACTCGTTTGGTTAGAGTCACCCCAAGATACTTTATATTGTTTGTGGCAATTGTGAAGGGTGTCATTTCCCTAATTTCTTTCTCAGCCTGTTTATCCTTTGAGTATAGGAAGGCTACTGATTTGTGTGAGTTGATTTTATATCCAGCCACTTTGAGGAAGTGCATTTCTGTTTTATTATGTTATTACATAGCTTATACAGCTAACTAGACACAGTTTGAAAATGTGTAGTTGGTACCAAATTGACTGAACTAACTATGTTCTCTATAATTTTATACATCTCAAATGTTTCTAGAGTGTTTTATTCCTTTGTTTTTGCATTTTGATAGTTCTTTGAGATATATACATATAAAGATATGGCTTGCTTTTTTTAGTTCCTTTCCATTGGAGAAGGATGAGTGTTAGAAAGTGGTAGCACATGTTGGTGAGGATGTGGATCAAGAGGAACACTCCTCTACAGGTGGTGCAAATGAAAAGTTACTCAACCATTCTGGAAATAAATTTGGCAGGTTCTCAAAAAGTTGGGAATAGTTCTACCTCAACACCAAACAATACCACTTCTAGGCATATACCTAAAAGATGCTCTACCATAACATAAAGACACTTGCTCACGTATGTTCAGAGCAGTGTTATTTTTATATCCAGAAACTGGAAATAGCATAGATATCTCTCAACTGAAGAATGGATAACAAAAATGGGGTACATCTACACAAAGGAATACTATGTAGGTATTAAAAAGATATCACAAATTTTACAACAAATAAAATAAATAAATGGATCTTTGGAATCTCATTCTGAGTATGTAACCCAGTTCCAAATCAAAGTGCATGGTATGTACTAACTTATACGTGGATATTACCCATAAAATAGAGAATACCCATACTGCATTTCACAGACCCAATGAAGTAAAATAAGAAGGAAGGCAAAAACAAGGATGCTTGTATCTCATTTAGAAGGGTTAATAAAATACTCATAGGAGGTAGATCAAGTGAGAGAACTGGGTGGAAAAGAAGCAGGGAGTGGGAATGGGGGTGTTCAGAATCAGGTGTGTGGAGGGACAGGAAGGATGGCCAGATGGCTTTGAGGATGAATAGATATCTGAAATTAGTGAGGGTGGGAAGGTAGGAGTCATCTCCAGGATAAGACAGAGACCTTGGACAAGAGCAGTGCCCAAGAATCAATGGAGAGTGTCCTCCAATGTGACTCACAGCATCCAGTAGAGGGAAACCAAAAAGGACACTTCCTGTAGCCAAACAGGAACCCCAATGGAGCAATGGGGAAACCAACCTACCCATATACATTTGGGGATATTTGACCCCAAATATATCCTGTCTACAAGAATTGCAGGGACAGAGAATGGATCAGAGACCGAGGGAATGGCCAACCAATAACTGGCCCAAATTGCAACTAATCCCATGGGCAAGCACCAATCCCAATTATACTCTGTTATACTTGCAGAGAGGTCTGGCTGTTCTCTAAGAGATTCTAGCTAAAAGCTGACTCAGATGCAAACACCCAAAGATAAACAGTGTATGGAGTTGGGGGATTGTAATGGAGGAAGAGGATAAAAAATTGCAGCCCCAAGGGAGAAAGGAACTCCAGAGAAAGACCAGCAGAATCAATTAACCTGGACCTTGGGTCTCTCAGAGATTGAACCACCAACCAAAGAATATGCACCAGCTAGACCTAGGCCACCCCGCACATACCTGAATCCCAAACTGGAGTGGAGCTTATCCCAAAAGCTGTTGCCTGTATATGTGTTATGTTCTTCTAGCTGGGATGCCTGATCTAGCCTCAGTTGGAGAGGATGCTCCCAGCCTCAGAGAGACTTAATATGTTGGGAGTTGGAAGTGATAATCATGGGAACATCAAGTTGCTCAGAGAAGAAGTGGAGAAGGTATAGGTGCTATAAGGGAAGGATTATAGGAGGAGAAGACCATGAAGGGGAAATTTAGTGTGATGTAAAGTCAATAAGTAACAAAAATCTTTCCTGGTTTCCCCCTCCCCCAAAACCCCCCAATCCCACCTCCCACCTCCTGCCTCCAAGTATATACCCCTCCACACGACCCACTCCCACCTCCCTCCCCCTCAATTTCCCTGTGTTGGGGCATCTATTGGCCTTCACCTGACCAAGGACCACTCCTCCCACTGATGCCTGACAAGGCATTCCTCTGCTGCATTTTTGCCTAGAACCATATGTATCCCTTGGTTGAAGGTTTACTCCCTGGGAGTCCTGAGGTGTCTGGGTGGCCTACATCATTGTTATTCCCATGGGGCAAATGTAATGAAGATTATAGTCAATAAAATAAAAAATAAGTAACAAAAATAATAATAATAAATAAAAATAGATTAAAAATTAAAAAGCTCATTTCTGTAGTTCTCTCTGAGTTGTAACACTTTTATTCTTGTTGTAGCTTGTAGGGTTTAGTAAAAGTCTGCTTGACAATTTGTTATTTTCTTCCAATGTAATTTCATTCAGGACGGGCACCAGAGTAGTTGGAATATGTGAAATCTATTTTGTTAAACTATATACCAAGAAATTATCCCTAAATTCAGGATAATTATATGGTAATATTTATGAAAGATTCTATCTGATGATGTAAAACAGGTGTGGGGCATAACAACAGAGATTGCCAGATGGCCATAGAATGAATGCAAATATGCAAATAATAAGGCTGGGGAGATAGGTGGCATTTCCAGGAAGAGACCTGGTATAAAGGAGGAACCCAAAAATCAATGGGGGTGTTCTTAGCTATGTTTCATAGTATTGAGGATATGGAACCTGAAGAGGCTGTCACCAGGCAGGAACCCAGTGGTGCAATAGAGACACAAACCGAACCACAAATCTTTCCATCCAAAAACTTACCCTGTCTGTAAGAAATGCATGGACAGGGGAATTTAGCTAGCATGGAGGGAATGGCCAACCAATAACTAGCCCATTTGAGATCCATTCTGTGGGTAACATGAATCCATGACACTATTAATGACACTCTGTTCTGCTTGCAGACAGGAATCAAGCATGACTATCCCTGATAGTCAAATGCAGACAATCACAGCGAGATAGTGGATGGAGCTTGGAAACTCTTATGGAAGAACAGAAGGAAGAATTAAGGCCCCTAAGGGGACAGGAACTTCACAGGAAGACCAACAGGGTCAACTATATCCTTACCTTTGGCACTCTCAGTGTCTGAACCACCACCCAAAGAGTATACACAGGGTGAACCTAGGCCTCCCTGCACATATGTAGCAGCTTGTTGTTCTTGTGGGTCCAGAAAAAGTGGAGCAAGAGTGATCCCAAAAGCTGTTGTCTGTCTGTGGTATATATTCTTCTAACTGGGCTGCCTTGCTTGGCCTAAATGGGAGAGAAAGTGCCTAGCTCTACAGAGACTTGATGTGCCAGGGTGGGAGGATATGTGTGTGGGGGGGTAACCACTCAGAGGAGAAGGGGAGAGAGAAAGGGGGAAGGAATGTGTGAGGGATGACTGGGAGGAGGCTCATGAGCAAGATATAAAGTGAATAAGTAAAATTGAAAAAAAACAAAATAAAATGGAAGTTTTAAAAATTGACAGTAGTACATGGTTCACTGGCTATAAACATAGTGTCATTATCACAGAGAATTCTGTCTCAGCAGGGAGTATGATGAAAACATCATCACTTACTACAAACATGATTGAAAGTAATTAATTTTTCACTTTTCCCCTCAAACCAATTTTCTTCTCTGAGGAAACAAATATCAAAATTATAGAGTATATTTTTAGTAACTATAAGAACTGTAAATTGCAGTTTTAAATGCTAAGTACATTTAGTAGTAGCTGTACTTACTGTTAGTTTTTATAGCTCTAAACCACTTTGAATCGTCCATTAAAAGTAAAAATTTGTGTGTTTTAATATATCTAGAGATTATTGTATTTTTCAATGTTCATTTTTATTAGATAATGACTTTATTTATATTTCAAATGTTAACCCCTTTCCATGTTAACCCACTGAAAACCCCCTATCCCATCCCCCGCTCCATTTCCTGACTTGCATTCCCCTATTCTGGGGAATCAAGCCTTCACAAAACCAATGGACTGTCATTGATGTCTGAAATGGTCATCTTCTGCTACATATGTAGCTGGAGCCATGGGTCTTTCCATGTGTACTCTTTGGCTGGTGGTTTAGTCCCTGGGGGCTTTGTGGGTACTGGTTGGTACAAATTATTGTTCCTCCTGCAGGGCTGCAAACCTCTTCAGCTCTTTAGGTTCTCCTTCTAGCTGCTCCACTGGGGAACCTATTCTCATTCTATTCGTTTGCTGTGAGCCATGAATGTTTTGATCCACTTTCCAATAAGGATCAAAATATCCACACTTTGGTCTTTCTTCATCTTGAGCTTCATGTGGTCTGTGCGTTATATCTTAGGTACTCCAAGCATTTGGGCTAATATCTACTTATCAGCTGTACATCCCATATGTGTTCAATTGTGATTGGGTTACCTCTCTCAAGATGATATTTTCTAGCTCTGTCTTTTTGCCTAAGAATTTCATGAATTCATTGTTTTTATTTTCTTATACTTTAGTTGATTTAATTTTTTAACCATTAGAATCCTGTTTGTTTTAGAATGAGAGACAGAAATGAGATGGATCTGGTTGGAAGGACAAATGAAGGGAAACATGGAGGAGTAAAGACAGTAACTATAATCTATTGTGAAAATATGAGTGAAAAAAATCTATTCAATAAAGGGAAGAAATCTTGCAGAATATGTGTTTGTGTGTACACTTATGTATACTTGTGTACTTGTACATGACTTTCTGTTATTTTTTCAGTTCTTTTCCTCTAAAGTACCATGACAAATACATGTTCCTTTTATATTCAAATATGGGGAAAACACGTGATATAACTTTCCTTATAGCCTCCTTTATCTGTTTGTTTCTAAGACTATAGATGATAGGGTTTAAAAATGGTGGAAGTATGGTATAAAATATAGAAATAATCATTTCCTGAACTACTTCAAAGGTTATGACTGGAGGTCTTAGATACACATAGGCAGAAGAACTAAGAAAGACAGACACCACAACAATGTGAGGGACACAGGTGGAGAAGGCTTTCCCTCTCTCTCCTTTGATGGGAATCTTCAATACAGTTGATAATATATGAATATATGATATGGCAATAAAGACAGAGCAACTACCACTGAGTCCGATGTCAGTCAGAAGAATTAAGAGTTTGTTGTTGAAGGTGTCAGAGCAAGAAAGCCTCAGCAAAGCAGGCATATCACAGAAGAACTGAGGGACTACATTAGAGTGACAGAAAGAAAGCTGGAAAGTTTTGAAAGTGTGCACACTCGCAAGGACAAGTGAGGTAAATAGGGAAGCCAGTGTCATCTGAACACAGAACTGGTGGTTCATCATCACAGGATAGAGAAGAGGCTTGCAGATGGCCACATAGCGGTCATGAGCCATGACAGTGAGAAAAAGAATCTCTACACATGCGCAAAATAAGAACAAAAAGATCTGTGCTGCACACCCACTCACAGAAATACTCCTGTGGTCAGTGAGAGAGTTAACACAGGTACTGGGAACAGTTATGGAAATGTAACACATGTCTAAGATGGACAGATTCCTGAGGAAGAAGTACATGGGTGTTTTCAGGGTCTGGTCAACTGTAGTAGCAATGATGATTGTAAGGTTCCCTAATAGGCTACCTAGGTACACCAACAGGAACAGAACACTGATTAGGATCCTGAGCTCCCAAGTTTCAGCAAAAACCTCCAGGAGGAACTCAGTCACTAGGGTGGAATTTGCCATTGTCTTAAAGTGCAGGTGTTCTGAAAAAAAAGACAGAAAATAACTTAAAATAATTGATAGATTACTAGAATTTACCTTAAAACTCTGTTTTCTAAAATGTGCCTTTATGTGTGAAATGTAAATCATTTTTACTTGTCATGCATACACCTTTTAAACTTGTTTTGTTTGTAATACACACAGCTGTGCCTGTCTGTCTAATTGTATGGTATGATGATAAGCACTTATGATTAGTTTCCATAATAATAGCTGTTTTATAAGCCTATTATCTTAATAACTATTAAGTTGATTAATAAGTGGTATTTCCCCCCTCCCTAAAAACTATTTAAATCAATTAGGAAAATCCAAAGAAGTTTAACATATAGAAAGTATTTTTAAAACTATGGTTATATATTTATAATCAATATTTATTTGCATAGGATATATGGTAATGTTCTATGATTATTTTCATATAAACATGAATATATGTATATATACATATATATACATATATATGTAATGAGTGATGAGGAAAAAGGAGAGTGACAGTGAGAGACATGGACATAAATGGAATGGTTGGGAAAGCAAGAAAGATGAACTTGGAAAAAGGTGGAGTTAAAAAAAACTCAGTTTTTGAAACAGCTGAAACCTTCACAGAGGTTATTTGCCTAGAAACTCAGGCACAGTTAACCGAAAATGCATGAGGCACCCTTTTCATGGAGAAGCAATGTCTTTTCATAAATCACCAATATCTTAGATATCTTAATCTCAATTCCTTAAAACCAACTCTTTGGTTTATAAACAGTATTTATATATGTATGTATGTGCATATATATGTGTATGTGCATGTGTATGTGTATGTATATATGTATACATACATGTACTATAACATATACAAATATATATATATATATACTCAGTTACACTGGAATATATTTTGGCTATCTGTGGCCTTAAACAAAGACATTTTATACCTTAAACTCAATATACTGCAATGCATAACACCCTTTCTGTTCTTAGGAGTTGGTATCTAAGCTTGACTGATATTAATGTACACTATGGAATGTCAGTCCATAGTCCCCCAATAGTGATCCTACACTCTCATATTCCCTGAATAATGCCCAACATACAACTGTCAGTTCTAAAATTTATAGTCAATATAGGAGTGTTAATGTGCAGAATTGTAAGTGTGTGAAATTAAAAGTAACTGCTATCAACATTTAATAAGATAATGCAACAAGTTTTCTCAAATCCTCATGGAAACTACTAAAGATAATACCTAAATAGAAAACGTTAATCTGAAAGAAAATGGCCTAAGAAGAGTTGAACAAAGCATCTATGAAATAGACAGGAAGAAAGTAACAAAGTGATGATAAGTGGTGAGGTAGCCACAGTGAGTTTTTATTCTTTCTTGAGTTAGATGTATTAAATGTCTTATTTTGGAAACTTTAAAATTCTAAGAGCCTAAAATTAAGAAAAGTTAAAGAAAATATTATTTAGTGGCATTAGCTACTAAGTGTTTGCTACTTATAATCCTTATTTGCAAAATTTATTTAAATGCAAAGATGGCATTAAATTGTTATATCAAGTTACAAAGAGAAAACACTATTCTTTCAAATATAATAGTATAGAATCCACTGAATAGTCCAACATATGTGTGCTATATTTAACAGATATTCTTCAAGAGCACAGAAAGAGTAAAGTGATAAGTAACATTAAATATAAATCATGATTAATGTGTGTGACATGTAACAAATTTCTGGCTGAATTTTCAGTTTGAAAAATGTAACTGGGAATCACATAGGAAAACAGCATCCATTAATTTTTTTTTTTATTACGGCTGCAGTATGCTGCTGAAAAGAAAGGTTGGTCATGTATAAAGGTCAATGATAGCAATATCTGACAAAAAATACAACACCATTTACTTTGTGTTTGTGTTTGGGGAAGTAAAGGATTATATTGTGTCCCAGTTGATTGAGCCCCTAGAATTTTACAAGTTATCTCTTATGTGCATATTATGCATAGATTTAAAAATTCTTAGTATTTATATACTTTAATTATAAAAACAATATTGAAGTTAAAAGACAATATAGTAATCAGCAAGAATGCACAAAGCCTTATTGTGTGAGGTCTTTTCAAGATTGTATGACCTCACATCTACAAAGAAACAATTCAACTGTAGCTAGGTGTGAGTTCAATAGAAGCTGGAGTAGGTTCATGAGATTATCTCATGATTGCCCCAAGACAGAGCTTATGTCAAAATGTCATAACTCAAGTCAATGATCATTACCAAGTAAAAAGGAACTGAAAGGAACCAATTACAATTATAAACATCTATGCTTTCAGCCTCAGAGTATCTCAATATAAAAGCAAACTGACAGATTTGAACTAAATAAGATAGAAAAAATTAAAACAATTTTAATATTCAGCCTTCAATGTGAACAGTAGATTATATTGAAAATCAATTTTAAAAATGCCAGGAGAGGAGACCACTGCGGACCGGCTCTCTGGGTGGGCTGGCAGAGAGGTGCCATCTTGCCTCAGGACACCTCGCAGAATTCTAGCAGCTAGAGTCAGGTGCATGGACTGAGACCTAGCTTAGTTTAGCATAGACAACACCGCCAGGCTCTGGCCAGCTCCCAGAGTCAGAGGAGATCAGCAGATCCCGGCACCTACAGCTCAGCTGTGGGCTCAGACCGCTGCGGACCAGCTAACCGGGCTGGCAGGAGGTGCTATCTTGCCACGGGACACAGCGGATTGCTAGCTGCTTGGGTCAGGTCACAGCAGACGACTGGAGGCTGGGATCAGGAACACGGACACCCTCTACTACAGCAGTGCCAAAGGCCAGGCTCACAGGAGCTTCAAACTCAAACCAGTAACAATAAGACCAACTAATTCCAGAGATAAACAGATGGCAAAAGGCAAACATAGGAACGTTACTAACAGAAATCAAGGCAATATGGCACCATCTGAACCCAATTCGCCAACCACAGCAAGTCCAGGATACCCCAGCACACCAGAAAAACAAGAGTTAGATATAAAAGCACAGGTCATGATGCTCCTAGAGGAACACAAAAAAGACATAAACAAATCTCTTAAAGAAATGCAGGGGAACATCAATAGGGTAGAAGCTCTTACAATGCAAACACAAAAATCACTTAAAGAACTCCAGGAGAATATGGGCCAACAGATAGAAACCAATAAAGAGGAAATGAGAAAATCAGTTAAAGAAATGCAGAACTTGAAACAACATGCAGAAGTCACAAAAGAGGGAGCACAAAAATATATTAAAGAATTACAAGAAAACACAAACAAATGAAGGAACTGAGCATAAACATCCAAGATCTCAACACAGAGGTAGAAACAACTAAGAAATCACAAAAGGAGGCAACTTTGGAGAAAACCTTGGGAAGAAATCAGGGGTCGTAGATGCAAACATCAACAACAGAATACAAGAGATAGAGATAAGAATCTCAGATGCTGAAGATAACATAGTAACCATTGACTCCACAGTCAAAGAAAATGCAAAATCCAAAAGGCTTGTAACCCAAAACATCCAGGAAATCCAGGACACAATGAGAAGACCAAACCTAAGGATTACAGGGATATGTGAGACTGAAGATCTACAACTTAAAGGTCCAGCAAATATCCTTAACAAAATTATGGAAGAAAACTTCCCTAACTTAAAGAGAGAGATGCCCATGAATATACAAGAAGCCTACAGAACTCCAAACAGACTAGACTAGAAGAGAAATACCTCCTGTCACATAATAAAACCCGAAATGTACTAAACAAAGAAAGAATATTAAAGGCACTAAGAGAAAAAGGCCAAGTAACATATAAAGGAAGACCTATCAGAATCACACCAGACTTCTCTCCAGAAACCATGAAAGCTAGAAGATCCGGGGCAGACCTCATGCAGACCCTAAGAGAACACAAATGTCAGCCAAGACTACTATACCCAGGAAAACTCTCAATCAACATAGATGGAGAAATCAAAATATTCCATGACAGGACCAAATTTACACAATATCTTTCCACTAGCCCAGCTCTACAAAGGATAATAGGAGGAAAACTCCAATACAATGAAGGAAACTGCACCCAAGAAAAAGCAAGACAGTAACCTTCTTCCATCAAACTCAAAGGAAGATAACTACTCAAAAACAAAAATAACATCAAAAATGTCAGGAAGTAATAATCACTATTCCTTAATATCTCTTAACATCAATGGACTCAATTCCCCAATAAAAAGACATAGACTAACAGACTGGATACAGAAACAGGACCCTACATTTTGCTGCTTACAGGAAACACACCTCAGAGTCAAAGACAAACACTACCTTAGAGTAAAAGGCTGGAAAATAATTTTGCAAGCAAATGGTCACAGGAAGCAAGCTGGAATAGCCATTTTAATATCAGATAAAATTGACTTTCAACCCAAAGTCATCAAAAGAGACAGAGAAGGTCACTTTTTCCTAGTCAAAGGAAGAATCCACTAAGAAGAACTCACAATTCTAAACATCTACACTCCAAATGTAAGGGCACCCTCATTCGTAAAAGAAACTTTACTAAAGCTCAAAGCACACATTGCACCTAACACAATGATTGTGGGGGACCTCAATACCCCACTATCCTCAGTGGACCAATCAGGAAAACAGAAACTAAACAGGGACACGAAGAAACTCATCGAAACTTTGGACCAATTGGATTTAACAGATATATATATAGAACATTTCACCCTAAAGCAAGACTATACCTTTTTCTCAGCTCCTCATGGTACCTTCTCCAAAATCGACCATATAATTGGTCACAAGACAGACCTCAACAAATATAAAAAGATCGAACCAATCCCATGCCTCTTATCAGATCACCATGGAGTAAGAGTGTTCTTCAATAGCAACAAAAACAACAGAAAATCCCCATACGCGTGGAGGCTGAACAATATTCTACTCACTGATACCTTAGTCCAGGAAGAAATAAAGAAAGAAATCAAAGATTTTTTAGAATTTAATGAAAATGAAGGCACAACATACCCAAATCTATGGGACACAATGAAAGCAGTGCTTAGAGGAAAACTCATAGCACTGAGTGTCTCCAAAAAGAAACAGGAGAGAGCATATACTAGCAACTTAATGGCACACTTGAAAGCTCTGGAACAAAAAGAAGCAATTTCACCCAGGAGGAGTAGAGGACAGGAAATCATAAAACTCAGGGCTGAAATCAATCAAGTTGAAACAAAGAGAACCATACAAAGAATCAACAAAACCAGGAGCTGGTTCTTTGAGAAAATCAACAAGATAGATAAACCACTAGCCCACAGAGACAGTATTCAAATTAACAAAATTAGAAATGAAAAGGGAGATATAACAACAGAAACTGAGGAAATTCAAAAAATCATCAGATCCTCCTACAAAAACCTATATTCAACACAACTGGAGAATCTGGAGGAAATGGACAATTTCCTAGACAGTTACCAAATACCAAAATTAAACCAGGATCAAATAGATCGCCTAAACAGACCCATAACCCCCAAAGAAATAGAAGGGATCATAGAAAGTCTTCCAACCAAAAGAAGCACAGGACCAGATGGTTTTAGTGCAGAATTCTATCAGACCTTCAAAGAAGTCCTGATACTGATACTCTTCAAACTATTCCACAAAATAGAAACAGAAGGAACACTACCCAACTCATTCCATGAAGCCACAATTACCCTGATACCAAAACCACACAAAGATACAACTAAGAAAGAGAACTACAGGCCAATTTCTCTTATGAATATCGATGCAAAAATACTAAACAAAATACTTGCCAACCGAATCCAAGAACACATCAAAACGATCATTCACCATGATCAAGTTGGCTTCATCCCAGGGATGCAGGGATGGTTCAATATATGGAAATCCATCAACGTAATCCACTACATAAACAAACTCAAAGAAAAAAACCACATGGTCATCTCATTGGATGCTGAAAAGGCATTTGGCAAAATTCAACATCCTTTCATGCTAAAAGTCTTGGAAAGAGCAGGAATTCAAGGCCCATATCTAAACATAGTAAAAATCAATATACAGCAGACCAGTAGCCAACATCAAGGTAAACGGGGGAAAAACTTGAAGCAATCCCACTAAAATCAGGGACTAGAGAAGGCTGTCCCCTCTCACCATATCTCTTCAATATAGTACTTGAGGTACTAGCTAGAGCAATTCGACAACAAAGGGAATTCAAAGGGATACAAATCGGAAAGGAAGAAGTCAAACTATCACTTTTCACAGATGATATGATAGTATACTTAAGTGACCCAAAAAACTCCACCAGAGAACTCCTGCAACTGATAAACAACTTCAGCAAAGTGGCTGGCTATAAAATCAACTCAAGCAAATCAGTAGCCTTCCTATACGCAAAGGATAAGCAGGCCAAGAAAGAAATTAGGATAATGACACCCTTCACAATAGCCACAAACAATATAAAGTATCTTGGAGTGACTCTAACCAAACATGTGAAAGATTTATATGACAAAAACTTCAGGTCTCTGAAGAGGGAAATTGAAGAAGACATCAGAAAATGGGAAAGTCTTCCATGCTCGTGGGTTGGCAGGATTAATATAGTTAACATGGCAATCTTGCCAAAAGCAATATACAGATTCAACGCAATCCCCATCAAAATCCCAACTCAGTTCTTCATAGAGTTAGAAAGGGCAATTCTCAAATTCATCTGGAATAACAAAAAACCCAGGATAGATAAAACTATCATCAACAGCAAAAGAACTTCTGGGGGAATCAATATCCCGGACCTCAAGCAATACTACAGAGCAGTAGTGTTAAAAACTGCATGGTATTGGTTCAATGACAGGGAGGCAGATCAATGGAATAGGATAGAAGACCCAGAATTGAACCCACACATCTATGGCCAATTGATCTTCGAAAAAGGAGCTGAAAACATCCAGTGGAAAAAAAGATAGCCTTTTCAACAAATGGTGCTGGCTCAACTGGAGGTCAACATGCAGAAGAATGAGAATTGATCCACTCTTATCTCCTTGTACTAAGCTCAACTCCAAGTAGATCAAGGACCTCCACATAAAACCAGACACACTAAAACTAATAGAAAAGAAACTGGGGAAGACCCTTGAGGACATTGGCTCAGGGGGAAAATTTCTGAACAGAACACCAATTGCTTATGCTCTAAGAGTAAGAATAGACAAATGGGACCTCATAAAATTACAAAGTTTCTGTAAGGCAAAAGACACTGTCAAAAGGATAAATCAGCAACCAACAAATTGGAAAAAGATCTTCACCAACCGCACATCTGACAGAGGGCTAATATCCAATGTATACAAAGAACTCAAGAGGTTAGACCCCAGAAAACCAAATAACCCTATCCAAAAATGGGGTACAGAGCTAAACAGAGACTTTTCACCTGAAGAAATTCGGATGGCTGAGAAACACTTTAAAAAATGTTCAACATCATTAGTCATTAGGGAAATGCAAATCAAAACAACCCTGAGATTTCACCTCACACCAGTCAGAATGGCTAAGATTAAAAACTCAGAAGACATCAGGTGTTGGCGAGGATGTGGAGAAAGAGGAACACTCCTCCACTCCTGGTGGGACTGCAAGCTGGTACAACCACTCTGGAAATCAGTCTGGCGGTTCCTCAGAAAACTGAAAGTGATACTTCCGGAGGACCCAGCCATACCACTCCTGGGAATATACCCAGAAGATTCCCCAGCATGCAATAAGGATACATGCTCCACTATGTTCATAGCAGCCTTATATATAATAGTCAGAAGCTGGAAAGAACCCAGATGTCCCTCAACAGAGGAATGGATACAAAAAATGTGGTATATATACACAATGGATTACTATTCAGCCATTAGAAACAGTGAATTCATGAAATTCTTAGAGAAATGGATGGAGCTGGAGAACATCATACTAAGTGAGGTGACCCAGTCTCAAAAGAATACCCATGGTATGCAGTCACTGATAAGTGGATGTTAGCCTAGAATCTTGGAACACCAAAGACATAAATCACATACCAAGTGATGTCTGACAAGAAGAAAGGAGTGGACACTGGTGCTAGAATGGACCAAAGCATCATTGTGGGGGAGTACAAGAACAGTGAGGTGGGAGGGGTGGATGAGGGAGCAGGGGGAGGGAAAAGGGCATGTGGGACCTTTGGGGGTGGGGAACCAGAAAAGGGGAAATGAATTGCAAATATAGAATATATCCAATAAAAGAATGCCAGGAGAGAACACCATGTACCAAATGGATCTAACAGAAATATATGGAAAATTTACTTCAAAAGTATCAAGAGAAGTGTGTACCAAGTATTCTCCAGCAATAAGATTATCAGTTCTTTCATTAAATATAACTAATTGACATATTTGTGCCATACAAAAGTTGGCAGAAGCACTGGTAGTCTTTAAGAATATAATATGAAGTGAAGCAATGAGTACATCACATGTAAGTCTTAATAAGTTAAAAGACAAAACAAATAACCCCAAATTCTGTTTTCCAACTTCAAAATGAATAGAAACCAATGATAAAAAGAAAAAATCATGAATACCTACAATTTCATCTTTAAAATATATTAAAGAAGAAATCAAAGGAAACTTAAAAAGTATATCAACATACCCATCTCAAAAATTTGAACCCAGAATGGTTTCTGTCTAAAGGTAATGCATGGACAAAGAGTGAAGCAGAGACTGAAGGAAAGGCCATCCAGAGACCACCCTACCTAGAGATCCATCCCATCTGCAGACACCAAACCCAGACATTATTGCTGATGCCAAGAAATGCTTGCTGACAGGAGCCTTGTATAGCTGTTCCCTGAGAGGCTCTGCCAGAGCCTGAAAAATACAGATGTGAATGCTCACAGCCAGCCATCGGACTGAGCAAGGGAAGCCCAATGGAAGCGTTAGGGGAATGACTGAAGGAGCTGAAGGGAACTACAACCCCATAGAAAGAAAAACTATATCAAATAATGGGACCATTCAGAGCTCCCAGGGGCTAAACCATCAACTAAAGAATACACATGGAGGTAGTCTTGGGTACAGCTTCATATGAAGGAGAGGATTATCTTATCTGGCATCAATGAAAGGGAAGACCCTTGGTCTGGGGAGGCTCAATGCCCAGCATAGGGGGATGCTAGGGTAGTGATTCTGTAGTGGGTTGGTGGTTGGAGAGGGAACACCCTCATAGAGTCACTGGGGAGGGGATGGGATAGGGATTTTGCAGAGGGAAAACCTGGAAAGAGGACAACATTTGGAATGTAAATAATTAAAATAATCAATATAAAGGTAATTTCTCTTAAAAAATACATATTAAGTCAATGGGGTATAGTATGCCAATTATTGTAAACTGCAAATAACTGTTTGTAAAGATTAATAATCCCAATTAAATAATATTCAAATGAAAATAGCATCTATTTTGACTAAAGATTTTTATATCAAGAAATGAAAAACAAAATCACATGTTAAACCCCAAATTAGGAAGATATGAAAAACTATTAGAGAAGAAACACAAGATGGTTTAAAAAAATTGAAATCAATAAACTAATATAAAATATTTGAAAAGATGTTATATGAATAAAATTATAAAAAGGGATATTAACATGTCATAGCAACTAATGATTATTGAGAACAGGGAAGTTAGTTACTCTAGAAGATGAGGTCCCCTCATTAGTTACCCTGTACAAAGAAATGTTATTAAATAAATGTGTATTTGTATACAAGCCCTAAAACTGTGCAAATATGAATATTCAGCTTAGGGATACTCATTCAATACCTCAGAATGCAATAAAGGCTTTCAGTTCTGAGACCAGATACACAGAAACAAAGAAACAAGCAAAATACATAGGATCTTCAGTTTTATTTACATAATGTGCATATTTATACATGTAACAAAAATAATTGTAGAAAAAGAGGACATCATGGTGGTATGATAATATGCTATAGGATGGAGGCAGAGAACATGGAAATAGCAAGGGGGACAGAAAGAAAAGGAGTAATGGATAATAATACTTTAATTAAAATTAATTGGAAGAATAATTAAAATTGAAGCCACAGAAATGAAAGCAGATGATTTCAAGGAAAATATGTTATATTAAGGCACTTGCATTACCTCATTGGACTTCTGTTCCGTTTGTGGTTGTTGACTTTTCCCTTATTTTTATTTTTGATTTAAGATTATACTTAGATTTCTCCCTTGCAGTTTCTCCTTCCTTGTCCTCCCATAAGTGCCTCCCTGCTCTTATTTAAATCCACGACTTTTTTTTCTGGTTATTATTGTATGCTTAAATATTATGTATATATAAAATATTCCTAAATAACCTTATTCACTCTATATGTTTCTAAGTATTGCTTTTCAGTGATTAATATTTGATACTAGACAATAAATTTAAAACTTCTACTAAGTCTTTTAAAAACTAGTAAGCATTAATAGAATTTAAATATTATAGCTTATAATTTTCAAAATTAAAAATCCATTTTAAAGATAAGCAGGTGCTATTTTACTTCCTGTCAAAATATGGAAATAAATTTATTGCATTCTGAGGTATTGAATGAGTATCCCAAAGCTGAATATTCATATTTGCAGTTTTAGGGCTTGTATACAAATACACATTTATTTAATAACATTTCTTTATTCAAACTATAAAATACTTAAAAATATTCAGTAGTACTGAGTTAACATCAATTGTGTCAAGAAATGATGAAGAAACACTGATTACACAGCACATATCCCTTTGTGAATAAGCATGTCAAGTTCTTTATAAGCCCATGGGAAAGAATCCTCTGGGAGAATTATACTAACATTTCCTATAAGGATGTAGAGGCACCTTAATAACCAGAAATTTTCCTATCACTAATTGTAAATTTTATAATTCTGTGAGATATGACCATATGATTCAACTCATTCTTAAAGTCAACCACATAATTTATCACTGGTTTTATGAATATATCTCAAGTTTTGTTACCTTGATTTTATACAATGGATTTTAGTCTTGGTTTTGTGTTGAAAACATGTACAGTTGAGATGGAATTTGCAAAGTCAAGTTTAACAAGAATGAATATTCTATTTACAAGATAAGTGGTTTTTTTAGAATTATTTGATGTCCTTGCTATATTAAGCATAAATTATCTCTTTAAAAATGAACTGTGTATGTCAATATATTGAAACTATATTTCTAATAAAATAAAAATTCAAAATATAGCAAGGAAAGTCTTCAAAATTTAGTCAGAAAATTCTTTACAAACAATGGTAGAGAAAATAGGTAGTAGCTCATGCTATTTACATCTGTCAATAACCCCAGCTCTGAGAAATCCAACACTCTCTTCTATATGTCTCTAAGAAAATTTTATGCAGGTGGTATGTACATGTCCATGAAGGGATTCATACATATATATGTATGAATAAATATGCATATCCATTGATTCATATGTAATATCAACTAATAAAAATAGATCAAAACTGTTGAACAAGAGAAAGAGAGGGATTTGGGAGGGAATGGAGAGAGGATAAAGGAGGGAAAAATATAATTATATTATAATTTCAATAAATAAACCAATTTAAAGGAACTTTTTAAATATGTTCAAGAGTTTGCAAGATCTTTTCACTAAATATATTTTCATCTCCTCTATATGCATTAAACATCTCTATCAAATATAATATAAATGTAAAATATAATATCTATATAATATGTTTTAATCCTTATATCATTTTATCAAATTGGTTTACATAGAGTTGTACATATATGTTAAATACTGAGCACATGAAAAGATGTTGTAAATACAATGTATTAGTTAAGTGGCATTGAAACACAATGATTAGCTTTATTTTTGTTTTATTTTGTTTTAGTCTACCAACTTCAGGATGCTGCTGTCACACTTGAAATGAATCTTCTAAAAATATCAAGATTTTTCTGTGATTGTCTCTTTAAGTAATGGATGCTTCATCACACATTTTCTTAATGAAATTACTAATTGTTTCTTGGGTGAAAAATATGCATTTTTCTCAAATCTTCAGTACTTGTAATTGGGATTCCTTTTCCTTCCTAAACCTTACAATCTGATTGAAGCAAGGAATAGCTGGAAATTTTACTATAAATAAGAATGGAAGGTCAGGGTAACATCCACGATCACAGAACACTTACCATGGCATTTGCAGCATTCAAAAATGAAAATGAATTTAAAAAACATCTGAGAATGAAGCCATCAAGATCAAAGACTTTCAGATTTTCACTCTATAAAGACTAAAAATCCAAGTCTTGTCCGTAAAAATTATTGGTCTTGTTCTCTTTTATCTTGAATGTGGACATCCTCCTGTGTACAAAGACACTGAGAACATAGTCCTTAATTGGATAAAATTCCTATAGGGAATTTAGGTAGGTGATTATTTCCAGAGAACTGGTAAAAATAGGCCTAATTAAAGTTCTGGAATAAACATAGGCTGGAGGACAAGAAAAGTTGTCACATCAGTCACCTGAAAGTGTTGGGATGATAATGGAGATAATGAAACACTGTAGGAAGCACACAGAAAACCTCCATCACCTCAAGTATGTGTCTGGCACCTGCAGAGTGCTCAGAACAATATCCTGTGTGGTTTTAACATCTCACACCAAGGAGATAGTCAATCTCTTTATATATCTTCCCTCTCTGTCTCCCTAACCACATTCCTCTTCAGAATGATATGCTAAAGTATAAGAGACACTAAAAGAAACAGAATGACAATCACAGTCTTTAACAGACTCCCCCAAATTAAATTTGATTCCTAAACATTGAAAAAGGGACTATTAACTTTTATAACAGGGATACCAATAGCAACATGTGGTGTTTAAACTTGCATCCAAATTCAAATGACACTTTTTTCTTTATTATTTATTAAATATTATCTAACATAATATGTGTATGAGCTGAGTTTTAGCCCTTTACTACCTGTAAGCCAGCATTTATAGGAACTTAAGTTTTGATCTCTTTTTTTTTAATTTTCTATATTTTGTTTACATTCCAAAGGCTTTCCCCTTTTGCAGTTCCACCCTCACCATATGTCCCATAAGTCCTCTTTATCCCGCCCATTCCCCAATAGCTCCCCCAACATTTCTCTGTTCTGGTACTCTCCTACAAAACTGGATCTAGTCTTTTCAGGACCAGGGTCCTCTCCTTCCTTCCTTCTTGGGAATCTTTTGATTTGCTAATTGTGCCTTGAGTATTCAGAGCTTTTGGGCTCATTAATAGCCACTTATCAGGGATTGTGTATTCTTTTGTGATTGGGTTACCTGACTTAGGATGATATTTTCCAGATCCAACCATTTGCCTACAAATTGCATGAATTCATTATTTTTAATTGCTGACTAGTATTCCATTGTATAAATATACCGCATTTTCTGTATCCATTCCTCCTTTGAGGGATATCTGGGCTCCTTCCAACTTCTGGCTATTATAAATAAGGCTGGGATGAACAAAGGGGAGCATGTGTCTTTATTGCATGTAGGGGAATCCTCTGGGTATATGCCCAGGAGAGTTAGGACAGGGTCCTCTGGAAGTGTCATGTCCAATTTTCTGAGGAACTGCCAGACTGATTTCCAGAGTGGTTGTACCATCTTGCAATCCCACCAACAATGGAGGAGTGTTCTTCTTTCTCCACATCCTTGCCAACACCTGAGTTTTTAATCGTAGCCATTCCTACTGGTGTGAGGTGGAATCTCAGGGTTGTTTTGACTGCATTTCCATGATGACTAATGATGTTAAACATCTCTTAAGATACTTCTCCACTATCCGAATTTCTTCTGGTGAAAATTCTTTGTTTAGCTCTGTATCCCATTTTTAATAGGGTTATTTGGTTCTTTGGGGTCTAACTTCTTGAGTTCTTTGTATATATTGGATATTAGCCCTTTGTCAGATGTGGGGTTGGTGAAGATCATTTCCAAATTTGTTGGTTGCCATTTTGTCCTTCTGGTGGTGTCCTTTGCCTTACAGAAACTTTGTAATTTTATGAGGTCCCATTTGTCAATTCTTGATCTTAGAGCATAAGCTATTGGTGTTCTGTTCAGGAACTTTCCCCCTGTTCCCATGTCCTCCAGGGTCTTCCCCAGTTTCTTTTATATTAGTTTCAGTGTGTCTGGTTTTATGTGGAGGTCCTTGATCCACTTGGAGTTGATCTAAGTACAAGGAGATAAGAGTGGGTTGATGCGCATTCTTCTGTATGTTGACCTCCAGTTGAACCAGCACTATTTGTTGAAAAGGCTATCTTTTTTTTCCACTGGATGTTTGTAGCTCCTTTATCAAAGATCAAGTGACCATAACTCTGTGGGTTCATTTCTGGGTCTTCGATTCTTTGCCATTGATCTACTTGCCTGTCACTGTACCAATGCCATACAGTTTTTAACACAATTGCTCTGTAGTACTGCTTGAGGTCAGGGATATTGATTCCCCCAGAAGTCCTTTTATTGTTGAGAATAGTTTTAGCTATCCTGGGGTTTTTTTTGTTACTCCAGATGAATTTAAGAATTGCTCTTTCTAGATCTATGAAGAATTGATTTGGGATTTTGATGGGGATTGAATTGAATCTGTAGATTGCTTCTGGCAAGAAGGCCATTTTTGCCTTAGAGCAACAGTCGCGGTAGGCCTCCATATTGCTACCAGGACAGGGCTAGAGAGGCCCAGGTAGACAGACTCCAGCTGGGGCTATCATCCCGCAGGTGGACCTGCCAGGCTCTTGCCACCAGGCAGGCCCAGGGCTAAGGCTTTGCGGGACTTCTCCATGCCCTCTGGCCTTGCACCAAGGCAGCTGGGAGCAGTCTGCCAGCGGCCCCTTGGTAGGCCTCCATATTGCTACCAGGACACAGCTAGAGAGCCCAGGTAAACAGATTCAATCAGGGGCTATCATCACTCGGGAGGATCCTCCAGGCTCACCTCACTAACCAGGGCAAGGGCGGCAGCTGGAGAGACATCTCAATGCCCTCCGGCTTGCACCAACTCGGTTGGGAACCACCCTCCCTGAGGTCTCCTCAGCACTCGCAGAGGCAGTCTCTATCTTGCAGCATAGTCACCAGTAGAGAAACAACAGGTGAGCCCAGCCTCGAGGGAGGTTCAAACACCAGCCAGTGACAACAAGGCCAACTAACACCAGAAATAACCAGATGGCAAAAGGAAAATGAAGGAACATTACTAACAGAAATCAAGGCAGCATGATAGCATCTGAACCCAGTTCGCCAACAACAAGAAGCCCTGGATACCCAAACACACCAGAAAAACAAGACTTGGATCTAAAATCACTGGTCAGGATGTTGGTAGCAGAATACATAGATGAATCTCTTAAAGAAATAGAGGAGAAAATGGATCAAAAGTTAGAAGCCTTTACAAGACAAACACAAAAATCACTTAAAGAAATTCAGGAGAATATGGATCAAAAAGAAGAAGCCAATAAGGAGGAAAGACAAAAATCACTTAAAGAAATACAGAAGAACATGGGTCAACAAGTAGAAGCTATAAAAGAGGTAACACAAAAATCTCTTAAAGAAATACATGAAAACACAACCAAGCAAGCGAAAGATCTGAGCATATCCATCCAGGTTCTAAAAACAGAAGTAGAAACAAGTAAGAAATAGCAGAGGGAGACAACATTGGAGATAAAAAACCTAGGGAAGAAATCAGGGTCCATAGATGCAAATATCAACAATAGAATACAAGAGATAGAAGACAGAATCTCAGAAGCCGAAGATACCATAGGAACCATTGATTCAACAGTTAAAGAAAATACTAAATGCAAAAAGGTTGTAACCCAAAACGTCCAGGAAATCCAGGACACAACGAAAAGACCAAACCTAAGGATTATAGGTATAGACAAGAGTGAAGATTTACAAGTTAAAGGGCCAGCAAATATCTTCTACAAAATTATCGAAGAAAATGTCCCCAACCTAAAGAGAGAGATGCCCATGAATATACAAGAAGTCTACAGAACTCCAAACAGACTGGACCAGAACAGAAACACATCCCATCACATAATAATCAAAACTCCAAATGTACTAAAAAAAGAAAGAATATTAAAGGCAGCAAGAGAAAAAGGCCAAGTAACATATAAAGGACAACCTATCAGAATAACACCAGACTTCTCACCTGAGACCATGAAAGCTAGAAGATCCTGGGCAGATATCATGGAAACACTAAGAGAACACAAATTTCAGCCAAAACTACTTTAACCAGCAAAACTGTCAATCGCCATAGATGGAGACAACAAGGTTTTCCATGACAAAACCAAATTCGCACATTATCCAGCCCTACACAGGATAATAGGGGGAAAACACCAAGACAAGGACGGAAACTACACCCGGGAAGAAGCAAGAGAGAAACCTCCTCTTATCAAACCCAAAAGAAGATAACCTCTTAAATATAAAAAAAATAATAATTTCAAAAATGTCAGGAGTTAATAATTACTATTCCTTAATATCTCTTAACATCAATGGACTCAATTTCCCAATAAAAAGACATAGATTAACAGACTGGATATGTAAACAGGACCCTACATTTTGCTGCATACAGGAAACACATCTCAGTGTTAAAGACAAACACTGCCTTAGAGTAAAAGGCTGGAAGACAATTTTACAAGCAAATGGTCTCAGGAAACAAGCTGGAGTAGCCATTCTAATATCAGATAAAATTGACTTCCAACCTAAAGTCATCAAAAGGGACTCAGAAGGTTACTTCTTGCTGGTCAAAGAGAAAATCCACCAAGAAGAGTTCTCAACACTGAACATCTATGCTCCAAATGCAAGGGCACCCTCATTCGTAAAAGAAACCTTACTAAAGCTTAAAGCACACATTACACCTAACACAATAATTGTGGGTGACTTCAACACTCCACTCTCCTCAATGGACCTATCAGGAAATCAGAAAATAAACAGGGACACAGTGAAACTAATTGAAACTCTGGACCAATCGGATTTAACAGATATATATAGAACATTTCATCCTAAAGCTAAAGAATATACCTTTTTCTCAGCATCTCATGGTACCTTCTCCAAAATTGATCATATAATTGGTCACAAGACAGATGTCAACAAATACAAGAACGAGCTAATCCCAGGCCTCCTATCAGATCACCATGGAGTAAAAGTGGTCTTCAATAGCAACAAAAACAACAGAAAGCCCACATACACATGGAAACTGAACAATACTCTAATCAATGACACCTTGGTCAAGGAAGAAAGAAAAAAAGAAATGAAAGACCTTTTAGAATTCAATGAAAATGAAGGTGCAACCTACACAAATCTATGGGACACAATGAAAGCAGTGCTAAGAGGAAAACTCATAGCTCTAAGTGCATCCAAAAAGAAACTGGAGAGAGCATACACTAGCAGCTTAACAGCACACCTTAAAGCCCTGGAAGAATAAGAAGTTAATCCACCCAGGAGGAGTAGAAGACAGGAAATCATCAAACTCAGGACTGAAATCAATCAAGTAGAAACAAAGAGAACCATACAAAGAATCAACAAAACTAGGAGCTGGTTCTTTGAGAAAATCAACAAGATAGATAAACCCTTAGCCAGACTAACCAAAGGACACAGAGATAGTATCCAAATTAACAAAATTAGAAATGAAAAGGGGGACATAACAACAGAAACAGGAAATTCAAAAGATCATCAGATCCTAATTCAAAGGTCTATACTCAAAACAACTGGAGAATCTGGAGGAAATGGACAATTTCCTAGACAGATACGAAATACCAAAATTAAATCAGCATCAATTAGATCAGCTAAATAGTCCCATAACCCCTAAAGAAATAGAAGGGGTTATAGAAAGCCTCCCAACCAAAAAAAGTACAGGACCAGATAGTTTTAGTGCAGAATTCTACCAGACCTTCAAAGACGACTTAACACCAATACTCTTAAAACTATTCCACAAAATAGAGACAGAAGGGACACTGCCCAACTCATTCTTCGAAGCCACAATTATGCTGATACCTAAACCACAAAAAGATCCAACAATGAAAGAGAACTACAGGCCAATTTCCCTTATGAATATCGATGCAAAAAGAAAGGAATCAAAGACTTTTTAGACTTCAATGAAAATGAAGGTACAACCTATCCAAATCTATGGGACACAATGAAAACGTGCTAAGAGGAAAACTCATAGCCTGAGTGCCTCCAAAAAGAAACAGGAGAGAGCATACAGTAGCAACTTAACAGCACACCTGAAGGCCCTGGACCAAAAGAAGCTAATTCACCCAGGAGGAGGAGGAGACAGGAAATCATCAAACTAAGGGCTTAAATCAATCAAGTAGAAAGAAAGAGAACCATACAAAGAATCAACAAACGAGCTGGTTCTTTGAGAAAATCAACAAGATAGATAAACCCTTAGCCAGACTAACCAAAGGGCACAGACACAGTATCCAAATTAACAAAATTAGAAATGAAAAGGGGGATATAACAACAGAAACAGGAAATTCAAAAAATCATCAGATCCTACTACAAAAGCCTATACTCAACACAACTGGAGAATCTGGAGGAAATGGACAATTTCCTAGACATATACCAAATGCCAAAACTAAATCAGGATCAATTAGATCAGCTAAATAGTCCCATAACCCCTAGAGAAATAGAAGGGGTTATAGAAAGTCTCCCAACCAAAAACAGTACGGGACCAGATGGTTTTAGTGCAGAATTCTATCAGACCTTCAAAGAAGACCTAACACCAATATTCTTCAAACTATTTCACAAAAGAGAAACAGAAGGAACACTGCTCAACTCGTTCTAGGAAGCCACAATTACACTGATACCAAAACCACAAAAAGATCCTACAAAGAAAGTGAACTACAGGCCAATTTTTCTTATGAATATCGATGCAAAAATACTAAATAAAATTCTTGCCAACTGAATCCAAGAGCACATCAAAACGATCATGATCAAGTATGCTTCATCCCAGGGATGCAGGGATTGTACAATATATGGAAATCCATCAAAGTAATCCACTACATAAACAAAGTCAAAAAAAACCACATGGTCATCTCATTAGATGCTGAAAAAGCATTGGACAAAATTCAGCATCCTTTCATGCTAAAAGTCCTGGAAAGAACAGGAATTCAAGGCCATACCTAAATATAGTAAAACCAATATACAGGAAACCAGTAGCCAACATCAAAATAAATGGAGAGAAACTTGAAGCAATCCAACTAAAATCAGGGACTAGACAAGGCTGCCCTCTCTCTCCATATCATTTCAATATAGTAGTACTTGAAGTTCTAGCGAGAGCAATTAGACAACATAAGGAAGTCAAAGGGATAAAAATTGGAAAGGAAGAAGTCAAACTATTATTATTTGCAGATGATATGATAGTAAACATAAGTGACCCAAAAAATTCTACCAGAGAACTCCTACAGTTGATAAACAACTTCAGCAGAGTGGCTGAAATCAAATCAAATCAAGCAAATCAGTCGCCTTCCTGTACTCAAAGGATAAGCAGGCTGAGAAAGAAATTATGGAAATAACACCCTTCACAATAGCCACAAACAATATAAAGTATCTTGGCGTGACTTTAACCAAACAAGTGAAAGATCTGTATGATAGGAAATTCAAGTCCTTGAAGCAAGAAATCGACGAAGACCTCAGGAGATGGAAAATATTCCATGCTCTTGGATTGGCAGGACCAATGTAGTAAAAATGGCCATCTTGCCAAAAGCAATCTACAGATTCAATTCAATTCCCATCAAAATCCCAAATCAATTCTTCATAGATCTAGAAAGAGCAATTCTCAAATTCATCTGGAGCAACAGAAAACCCAGGATAGCTAAAACTCTTCTCAACAATAAAAGGACTTCTGGGGAAAACAATATCCCTGACCTCAAGCAGTACTACAGAGAAATTGTGTTAAAAACTGCATGGCATTGGTACAGCGACAGGCAAGTAGATCAGTGGAATAGAATTGAAGACCCAGAAATGAACGCACAGACTTATGGTCACTTGATCTTTGATAAAGGAGCTACAACCATCCAGTGGAAAAAAAGATAGCCTTTTCAACAAATGGTGCTGGTTCAACTGGAGGTCAACATGCAGAAGAATGTGAATTGACCCACTCTTATCTCCTTGTACTAAGATCAACTCCAAGTGGATCAAGGACCTCCACATAAAACCAGACACACTGAAACTAATAGAAAAGAAACTGGGGAAGATCCTGGAGGACATGGGCACAGGGGGAAAGTTTCTGAACAGAACACCAATAGTTTACGCTCTAAGATCAAGAATTGACAAATGGGACCTCATAAAATTACAAAGTTTCTGTAAGGCAAAGGACACTGTCAGAAGGACAAAACAGCAACCAACAAAGTGGGAAAAGATCTTCACCAACCCCACATCTGACAGAGGGCTAATATCCAATATATACAAAGAACTCAAGAAGTTAGACCCCAAAGAACCAAATAACCCTATTAAAAATGGGGTACAGAGCTAAACAAAGAATTTTCACCAGAAGAAATTTGGATGGCTGAGAAGCACCTTAAGAGATGTTCAACATCACTAGTCATCAGCAAAATGCAAATCAAAACAACCCTGAGATTCCACCTCACACCAGTCAGAATGGCTAAGATTAAAAACTCAAGGGACAACAGGTGCTGGCAAGGATGTGGAGAAAAAGCAACACTCCTACACTGTAGGTGGGATTGCAAGATGGTACAATCCCTCTGGAAATCAGTCTGGTGGTTCCTCGGAAAATTGGGCATGACACTTCCAGAGGACCCTGTCATACCTCTCCTGGGCATATACCCAGAGGATTCCCCTGCATACAATAAAGATACATGCTCCACAATGTTCATAGCAGCCTTATTTATAATAGCCAGAAGTTGGAAGGAGCCCAGATGTCGCTCAAAGGAGGAATGGATACAGAAAATGTAGTGTATTTATACAATTGAATACTACTCAGCAATTAAAAATAATGAATTCATGCAATTTGTAGGCAAATGGTTGGATCTGGAAAATATCATCCTAAGTGAGTTAACCAAATCACAAAAGAATACACATGAAATGCAATCACTGATAAGTGGATATTAATGAGCCCAGAAGCTCTGAATACTCAAGACACAATTAGCAAGCCATAAGATTCCCTAGAAGAAGGAAGGAGAGGACCCTGGTCCTGAAAAGACTGGATCCATTTTTATAGTAGAGTACCTGAACAGAGAAATGGTGTGGGTGATTGAGGAATAGGCGGGGGTGGGGGGTGGAAGACTTTGGGACATATGGTGAGGGGGAACTGGGAAAGGGGAAAGCCTTTGGAATGTAAACAAAGAATATAGAAAAAATAAATTTAAAAATGGGGTACATAACTAAACACTGAATTTTCACCTGAGGAATATCAAATGGCTGAGAAGCACCTAAAGAAATGTTTAACATCCTTTGTCATCAGGGAAATGCAAATCAAAACAACCCTGAGACTTCACCTCACACCCATACCTCATACCCAGAGAATTCTCCAGCATATAAGGACACATGCTCTACTATTTTATAGCAGCCTTATTTATAATAGCCAGAAGCTGGAAAGAACCCAGATGACCTTCAATGGAGGAATGGGTACATAAAATGTGCTACATTTATACAATGAAATACTACTCGGCTATTAAAAACAATGACGGAAACTACACCCGGGAAGAAGCAAGATAGAAACCTCCTCTCATCAAACCCAAAAGAAGATAACCTCTCGAATATAAAAAATAAATAAGATAAATAAATATAATTTCAAAAATGTCTGGAGGTAATAATTACTATTCCTTAATATCTCTTAACGTCAATGGACTCAATTCCCCAATAAAAAGACATAGATTAACAGACTGGATACGGAAACAGGACCCTACATTTTGCTGCATACAGGAAACACATCTCAGTGTTAAAGACAAACACTACCTTAGAGTAAAAGGCTGGAGGACAATTTTACAAGCAAATGGTCTCAGGAAACAAGCTGGAGTAGCCATTCTAATATCAGATAAAATTGACTTTCAACCTAAAATCATCCAAAGAGACTCAGAAGGTCACTTCTTGCTGGCCAAAGGGAAAATCCACCAGGAAGAGCTCTCAATACTGAACATCTATGCTCCAAATGCAAGGGCACCCTCCTTCGTAAAAGAAACCTTACTAAAGCTTAAAGCACACATTACACCTAAGACAATAATTGTGGGTGACTTCAACACCCCACTCTCCCCAATGGACCGATCAGGAAAGCAGAAACTAAACAGGGACACAGTGAAACTAATTGAAACTCTGGACCAATTGGATTTAACAGATATATATAGAACATTTCATCCTAAAGCTAAAGAATATACCTTTTTCTCAGCACCGCATGGTACCTTCTCCAAAATAGACCATATAATCGGTCACAAGACAGATGTCAACAAATACAAGAAGATCGAGCTAATCCCATGCCTCTTATCAGATCACCATGGAGTAAGAGTGGTCTTCAATAGCAACAAAAACAACAGAAAGCCCACATACACATGGAAACTGAACAATACTCTACTCAATGACACCTTGGTCAAGGAAGAAATAAAAAAAGAAATCAAAGACTTTTTAGAATTCAATGAAAATGAAGGTACAACCTACCCAAATCTATGGGACACAATGAAAGCAGTGCTAAGAGGAAAACTCATAGCTCTAAGTGCATCCAAAAAGAAACTGGAGAGAGCATACACTAGCAGCTTAATGGCACACCTTAAAGCCCTGGAAGAAAAACAAGTTAATTCACCCAGGAGGAGTAGAAGACAAGAAATCATCAAACTCAGGGCTGAAATCAATCAAATAGAAACAAAGAGAACCATACAAAGAATCAACAAGACCAGGAGCTGGTTCTTTGAGAAAATCAACAAGATAGATAAACCCTTAGCCAGACTAACCAAAGGACACAGAGACAGTATACAAATTAACAAAATTAGAAATGAAAAGGGAGACATAACAACAGAAACCGAGGAAATTCAAAAGATCATCAGATCCTACTACAAAGGTCTATACTCAAAACAACTGGAGAATCTGGAGGAAATGGACGATTTCCTAGACAGATATCAAATACCAAAATTAAATCAGCATCAAGTAGACCAGCTAAATAGTCCCATAACCCCTAAAGAAATAGAAGGGGTTATAGAAAGCCTCCCAACCAAAAAAAGTACGGGACCAGATGGTTTTAGTGCAGAATTCTACCAGACCTTCAAAGAAGACTTAACACCAATACTCTCCAAACTATTCCACAAAATAGAGACAGAAGGGACACTGCCCAACTCATTCTTCGAAGCCACAATTACGCTAATACCTAAACCACAAAAAGATCCAACAAAGAAAGAGAACTTCAGGCCAATTTCTCTGATGAATATAGATGCAAAAATACTAAATAAAATTCTTGCTAACCGAATCCAAGAGCACATCAAAACGATCATCCACCATGATCAAGTAGGCTTCATCCCAGGGATGCAGGGATGGTTCAATATACGGAAATCCATCAATGTAATCCACTACATAAACAAACTGAAAGAAAAAAACCACATGGTCATCTCATTAGATGCTGAAAAAGCATTCGACAAAATTCAGCATCCTTTCATGCTAAAAGTCTTGGAAAGAGCAGGAATTCAAGGCCCATACCTAAACATAGTAAAAGCAATCTACAGCAAACCAGTAGCCAACATCAAAATAAATGGAGAGAAACTTGAAGCATTCCCACTAAAATCAGGGACTAGACAAGGCTGCCCTCTCTCTCCATATCTTTTCAATATAGTACTTGAAGTTCTAGCAAGAGCAATTAGACAACATAAGGAAGTCAAAGGGATACAAATTGGAAAGGAAGAAGTGAAACTATCATTATTTGCAGACGATATGATAGTTTACCTAAGCGACCCAAAAAACTCCACCAGAGAACTTCTACAGCTGATAAACAACTTCAGCAAAGTGGCAGGTTATAAAATTAACTCAAGCAAGTCAGTGGCCTTCTTGTACTCAAAGGACAAGCAGGCTGAGAAAGAAATTAGGGAAATAACACCCTTCACAATAGCCACAAACAACATAAAGTATCTTGGCGTAACTCTAACCAAACAAGCGAAAGATCTGTACAACAGGAACTTCAAGTCCTTGAAGAAAGAAATCGAAGAAGACCTCAGAAGATGGAAAAATATTTCTTGCTCCTGGATTGGCAGGATCAATATAGTAAAAATGGCCATCTTGCCAAAAGCAATATACAGATTCAATGCAATACCCATCAAAATCCCAAATCAATTCTTCATAGATCTAGAAAGAGCAATTCTCAAATTCATCTGGAGCAACAAAAAACCCAGGATAGCTAAAACTATTCTCAACAATAAAAGGACTTCTGGGGGAATCAATATCCCTGACTTCAAGCAGTACTACAGAGCAATTGTGTTAAAAACTGCATGGTATTGGTATAGCAACAGGCAAACAGATCAATGGAACAGGATTGAAGACCCTGAAATTAACCCACAGACTTATGGTCACTTGATCTTTGATAAAGGAGCCACAACCATCCGATGGAATAAAGATAGCCTTTTCAACAAATGGTGCTGGTTCAACTGGAGGTCAACATGCAGAAGAATGCGAATTGACCCACTCTTATCTCTTTGCTCTAAGATCAACTCCAAGTGGATCAAGGACCTCCACATAAAACCAGACACACTGAAACTATTAGAAAAGAAACTTGGGAAGACCCTGGAGGACTTGGGCACAGGGGAAAAGTTCCTGAACAGAACACCAATAGCTTATGCACTAAGATCAAGAATCGACAAATGGGACCTCATAAAATTACAAAGTTTCTGCAAAGCAAAGGACACTGTCCGAAGGACAAAACGGCAACCAACAAAGTGGGAAAAGATCTTTACCAACCCCACATCCGACAGAGGGCTAATATCCAATATATACAAAGAACTCAAGAAGTTAGACCGCAAAGAACCAAATAACCCTATCAAAAAATGGGGCACAGAGCTAAACAAAGAATTTTCACCAGAAGAAATTCGGATGGCCGAGAAACACCTTAAGAGATGTTCAACATCATTAGTCATCAGGGAAATGCAAATCAAAACAACCCTGAGATTCCACCTCACACCAGTCAGAATGGCTAAGATTAAAAACTCAAGAGACAACAAGTGCTGGCGAGGATGTGGAGAAAGAGGAACACTCCTCCACTGTTGGTGGGATTGCAAAATGGTAAAACCACTCTGGAAATCAGTTTGGCGGTTCCTCAGAAAATTGGGCATGGCACTTCCAGAGGACCCTGGCATACCACTCCTGGGCATATACCCAGAGGATTCCCCTACATGCAATAAAGACACATGCTCCACTATGTTTATAGCAGCCTTGTTTATAATAGCCAGAAATTGGAAGGAGCCCAAATATCCCTCAAAGGAGGAATGGATACAGAAAATGTGGTATATTTATACAATGGAATACTACTCAGCAATTAAAAATAATGAATTCATGCAATTTGTAGGTAAATGGTTAGACCTGGAAAATATCATCCTGAGTGAGCTAACCCAATCACAAAAGAATGCACATGAAATGCAATCACTGATAAGTGGATATTAATGAGCCCAGAAGCACTAAATACTCAAGACACAAATAGCAAGTCAAATGATTCCCAAGAAGAAGAAAGGAGAGGACCCTGGGCATGTAAAGATTGCATCCAGTTTAGTAAAGAAACCGAGGGGGGAGGGGGAATGATTGGGGAATAGTTGGGGGGGAGAAGAACTATGGGAACTATGGTGGGTGGGAACTGGGAAAGGGGAAAGCCTTTGAAATGTAAACATAGAATATAGAAAATAAAAATAACTAAAAAAAAAAAAACAATGAATTAATGAAATTCTTATGGATGGAACTAGAAAATATCATCCTGAGTGAGGTAACCCAATCACAAAAGAACACACATGGTATGCATTCACTGATAAATGGATATTAGCCCAGAAGTTTAGAATACCCAAGATACAATTCACAGATCAAATGAAGCTCAAGAAGATGGAAGACAAAGTATGGATGCTCTGGTCTTTCTTAGAAGGAGGAACAAAATAACCACAGAAGGAAATACAGAGAGAAAGTGTGGAGCAGAGACTGAGGGAATTACCATTCAGAGACTGCCCCTCCTGGGGATCCATCACAAATACAGTTACAAAATTCAGACACTATTGTGCTTGCTAACACAAGCCTGATATAGTTGTCACCTTGGAGGCTCTGCTAGGGCATGACAAATTCAAAGGGGGACACTCAGTCAACCATTGAACTGAGCAAAAGGTCCCCAATGGAGGATCTAAAGAAAGGACCCGCGGAGCTGAAGGAGTTTGCAGAGCCATAAGAGGAACAACAATTTGAACAACCCAGTAGCCCCAGACCTCCCAGGGACTAAACCACAAACCAAAGAATACACATGGAGGGACCCATGGCTCCAGATGCATATACAGCAGAGGATGTCCTGTTGAACATCAAGGGGAGGAGAGGCCCTAGGTCCTGAGAAGGCTAGATGCCCCAGTATAGGGTAATGCCAGGACAGGGAATCAGGAGTGGGTGGATTGGTGAGCAGGGGGAGGTGTGATGGGTTAGGGGATTTTCAGGTTGGGGGAACCAAGAAAAGGGACAACATTTGAAATATAAATAAAGAATAGATCTAATAAAAATGAGAAATACTTTATTAATGAGGGTAGAGAGATAATATTTCAACTAAGAAAAGTGTTATTCCCAGGACCCAAGTCATTTAACTGATAATCTCTTGTAATTAGTGACAAGATGATGTTACTAAGCCTTTGGCCTCCTTGGGAAGATGTATGGACATGTACATGCCTGAAATCAAACAAAGTGACATCACATAATTAGAAATAAAACAAATCTTTAAGCAAATATTGCCCCCTCGTAACTTTTTCTCTGGTAACAGACCATTTCTGTAATTCAAATGTTGTAGTATCTAAAGACGTACCTACATAGTTGTTCTTCATCACTAATTTTTCATGTAACTGAAGGCACATATGTGGGAAAAGGGTTTTATATATATTTTACATCCATCAAGTTTCTCCCCAAAATTTTACTCACATCATTAAAGATATCAATAACATATAAAGGTATTACAACTCTACTAAAATTCTATCGTGGTTTGGAAAGTATTCCACAATATCAGTCATTTGAACAATTGGTCCACAGTGAGTGGCGTTGTTTGGAATATTTGGTAAATGTCACCTTGCTGGAGGAAAGTATAAGGGTTTGGTTTGGTTTGGTTTGGTTTGGTTTGGTTTGGTTTGGTTTGGTTTGGTTTGGTTTGGTTTGGTTTGGTTTGGTTTGGTTTTTTGCCTACTACAGATAGTGTAAATTGTATATGCATTTACACACTGCAGGTTTTACTCCTACATGAATTCTTTCCCATATTTTTAGGCAAGAGTTGGGCTTCAGGGGTTTAAAGCACCACACCACTTCCAGTTCCCACCCTGTTTAATGATTTAAGATAAGGAGTTGTGCTCTCCACTTCCTGCTTCAACCCAATGCCTGGCACTTTCTTTCATGCCTCCCTGTCATGAAGAACTCTTATCTGTCTGGAAACATGAGCCAAAATAAACTCTGATAATCTGCCTAAGACACAATGTCTTGTCACTGCAAAAGAAACTAACACAAATCTATAAATTTTTTACTTCCATATGACTTATTTCAAGTAAATAAATTTCATATCAAAAGATTTAACTTATTCTCCATTTTTGTTTTGTTGTTGTTTTGTTTTGTTTTGTTTTGTTTTGTTTTGTTTTGTTTTTTGAGATAGAGTTTCTCTGTTTAGACCTGGATGTCCTGGAACTCAGTCTGTAGACCAGGCTGGCCTCAAACTCAGAAATCTGCCTGTCTCTGCTTCCCAAGTGCTGGGACTAAAGGCGTGTGCCACCACTGCTCAGCAAGTTATTCCTAAAATAAGGTTCTTCTCCATATGAGTTTATAGGTGCAATCATAGAAAGACAGACATAACAGATATTAAAAGGCTTAAATAGATAAATTGTATTCATATATTTTCCCTCCAGAATAAATTATCTTTCATTAAATTGATGATAGATTCCTTTGAGTATAAGGGTTTTGTTTTGTTTTGTTTTGTTTTTGCCTACTACAGATAGTATAAATTGTATCTGCATTTACACACTGCAGGTTTTACTCCTACTTTCCCATATTTTTAGGCAAGATTTATATATAAAAGCTTTTCCATTTTTTACATTGACAGGGTTTCTCACCAGTATGAGTTCTTTAATTACTTTGAAATTTATAATGAAATGTAAATATTTTACCACATTGATTACACTGATAAGTCTTCTGTGATAGTTTTCATGTAATTGATAGTAATAGCAACACAAAAATGCTTTGCCATAATGTTTACATTCATAGGCTTTTCTCTTAAATGATTTCTTTCATGTAAATGATGTATATATTTCTTTGCAAAGGCTTTATTACAATGTTTATATTCATATGGTATTTGTGCAATATGATTTCCTTCATGCCTTAGAACAAAATGTAATTTCTGAGAGCTTTCCCACATTGTTTATACACAAATGGATTGACTTCTAAATAAATTCTTTCAAATTGAATAAGTTTTAGATACAAAATTGTATACATTCATAAGGCTTCTCACCATTATGAATCCTTTCATGCCTTAGAAGACGTGGGATTTATAAAAGTTTTATCACATTGTTTACTCATAAAATGTTTTACTTCTGTATGAATTCTTTTGTATAATTAAAGGTAAGCTTTACACACAAAGGTTTTATCACAAAATTTGCATTCACACAGTTTCTCTCCAGGGTGAGTCCTTTCATGTCTATGAAGAAAACTGGTACATATAAATGCTATACCATAATGATTACGCTGATAATTTTTTTCTATTTGAAGTTCTTCATAAATTTGAGTGAAAAAACATTTCATATGTAAGGGATTTAGCAAATTATTTATATTCACAGACATTTCCTTCTGTATAAGGTCTTTGATGTAATTGTAAATACTCATAGGGTTCCTCTTCATTTTGCATTCTTTTGTCTGTTTGAAGATAACTACTGTTTCTTCTAAAACTTTGGCAAGGTTCTTTCTATTCATTCCAAGCTTGCCAATTCTTCCATCACAGATCTGGGCAGCAGCAGTCACGGCTTAGTACGTATACCCACTCATGCCTCCCTCAGCCAAGGAATTAAAAGAGCAACTTGGATCCTCAGTTATATTCCATTGATCAATGTATCTATTTTCCCCTCAAATAGCATGCTGTTTTATTATTGTAGTTAAATATTAAGCTTGAAATAAAAATGTTGACAGCTCCAGCAGTAATTTTATTACCCAGGTTAATTTTTACTTTTCTGAACCTCTGGGTTTCCGTATGAAATTTAAGCTATTTTTCACATTTCTATGAAGAATTTCATTAGACTTTCTATGAGATTGTATTAAATCTGTATATTGATGTAGTATGGAAATTTTCTGGTAGAGCTTCTATGAAAATTAGTGTGAGGTTCCGCTACAACTCCTGGGTATATACCCAAATGACTCTATATCCTACTACACAGATACTTGCTCATCCTTGTCCACTGCTGATGTAGTCATAATATTCAAAAGTGAAATCATCCTACATGCCCTTCAAATAGTAGATTAGTAATGAAACACAAATGCCACATATTCTCTCACACATATGTATTTTTTTAATTTTTAAATATGTATGTTTAAATTGGAGTATCTGTGGAAATTGGGAAACAATAAGGGACATGTGCAGGGCATATTTAAAGGGCACTGGTGAGAATATGGAAGGATGGGGTAAAAAAAAGAATAGGAAAGGCAAAGTTGGGTAAAGGATGTAACATTCATGTAGAATACAGCGTATAAGGATAATAAACACTACACACCTTTGAAAATTCTACATAAAAATGTATTTTAGAGGTTTTCTAAAGTAAGTACATAACCATGGAATAACAACCTAGTGGGAAGACAACATCTCCCAGAATTCATAGACACCCTTGCTCACATTTCTCAGGCTATTGTCATTGCTCTTGGTTCCCTCCAGAAGTTGATGGTAAGACTCTATTGACAAAGACATGACATATTTGATTCACAGGGAATCAATGTGATACTGACTTGAAAACCTCACCCCTATTCCTAGCTTTCTTAGTCCCAAAAGGTATCATAGCCAGCATAGGACTAGCTAATAATTCACAGGTGATCTTCTGAGATGGCCTACCTTGTATTTTAAAAGTCCACTATGGATTTGCTCCAATAGGCAAAGTCCAGTAGAAATTCATTTTTGGAAATATTTCAGCTATTAATATGTTTTCCTGTTATTATTATATATATAACAATCATCACTAGGTATTAGCCCACCCTTTTGAGCAGATCTCTACAGAACAAAGATGTACTGTCTTCTAGTGGTGTTGTATAGACAAATAATAACTTCTTAAATCTTAATGATGATTCTATAAGAATTCCTAAAATTATATCAGTATTTATTAAGCTTTTTTAGTAGAACTGCTATTAGGTTCTCTCTGATAATCATAACTGCAATTAGAAGTCTGTTAGTCTCCAACTGTCACCAGTTAATTGCTTCTGAAATAGTAAGCAGGCATTCTAGTACTCGGAGAATATTCCAAAAAGGTTGTAAAACAATTAGCCAAGGGTCATACAAAAAGGAAGTAATGATTTACCATAGGTGCTAGGACAGAAGATAAAATAATGACTGGGTTGATCTATACAAAACTGCACTAATAACTTAGGTATAGCTTTTAATTCTCCATGAACCTTGGAGCTATGATAGATGATGAGTTTTTAGCCAAATAATTACTCCTAGTGAATATGCATGTAAACAGTCTCTGTTGTACACTTCTTATTCACTTTATGATTTGAATTTATATGTAAACTTAAGATGAACTTTTTACCATGTGATCATGTATTCTGAAAGATGTATAAGTGCTGAGGACAAAGAACTCATACACTCTCTTCCACCTTATCCCTGTTTCCCTTAGCCCAGTCCCCTTTTTCTAAGAGAACATTCATAAGAAAGTTTTTACAACTTAGAAATAAAGACTGAAATCACTTTTCAAAGTGCCCCTTTTCTCTCTAAGACTTCAACTAGCAGCCTGAAAGTTAGAGCCTTGCAATTCCTGCAGAGGCTACTTTTCTTAATCTCCTGCTGTTTTAGGATAAGGTACTAAACAGTTTCTCACCTCAGAGGAACTCAGAAGGCAGGCTAGCTACTGAAGCAAAGTGACTTAGAATTGAGATAGAAAAATGTTTTATTATTACACAGCAACCCTAACTTTCTCTTAAGACTAAGTTTTATCCCTGCCAACACTCTTCCCCCTCTGCTGCCTCAAGAAAAACCAAATAAGAAACAAGACCCTCCAGGTCCCCCAGAGCAAAAAAGTTTTACTTAAAACTGGGAGATAAAAGTAATCATCAATTTTATCCAAATATGAAACATAACAATTGGCCTGTCAGCATATGTCCATTGGTGCAAGAGTGACACAAATGTTATGGATGTAACCTTTCCCTTTGGATTTAAAGCCAACATGAAACTCTTGCCTGGCACTGTGAAATGACTCAGACCCAAGACTAAATAAGTTATAGGTCCTTGTTGAAAGTCTGGCAGAATTCTGCACTAAAACCATCTGGCCCTTGGCTTTTTTGGTTTAAAGACTTTTAATGACTGCTTCTACTTTCTTAAGTGTTATAGGAGTGTTTATATAGTTTATGTGCTCTTGATTTAACTTTAGTAAGTTGAATTTGTCTAGAAAAAAAATCCATTTGGTTTAGATTTTCCAATTTTGTGGGCTACACACTTTTGAAGTAAGACTGAATGGGTTTTTTTTTTAATTTCCTCAGTGTTTGCTGTTATGTCTCCCTTTTCATTTTTGATTTTATTAATTTGGATACTGACTGTGCTTTTCAGTTAGTTTGGCTAAAGTTTTGTCTATTTTGTTGATTTTCTCAAAGAACCAGCTCTTGGTTTTGTTGATTCTTTTGTTGTTATCTTCATTTCTAATTGATTAATTTTAGCCCTGAGTTTGACTGGTCTCTGCTGTCTTCTCCTTTTGGGTGTGTTTGCTTCTTTTTGTGCTAGAAATTTCAGGTGTGCTATAAAGTTTCTAGTATGAAATCTCTCCAGTATTTTTTTACAAAGGCACTTAGTGCTGTGAACTTTCATCTTAGCACAGTTTTCTTTGTGTCCTATTGAGTATGTTGTGTGGCTTTGTTTTCATTGAATTCTATAAAGTCCTTAATTTCTTTATTTCTTCCCTGGCCAACTGATAATTGAATAGAGTTGTTCAGTTTCTATAAATATGTGAGCTTTCTGTTGTTTCTGCTGTTGTTGAAGTTCAACCTTAATCCATTATAATCTGATAAATTGCAAGGAGTTATTTCATTCTTCTTGTATTTGTTGAGATTTGCTTTGTACCTGACTATATGGTCAATTTGGGGGTGGGGCATGAGATGCAGAAAAAAAGGGTACATTCTTTTCCTTTAGTAAGAAAGGATCTGTAGATGCCTGTTACATACATTTGGTTCATGAAATCTGTTAGTTTCATTATTTCTCTGTTAGTTCCTGTTTTCATGACCTTTAGAGAAAGTAGAGTGTTGAAGTTCTCCACTATTATTATATGAAGTTTGGTGTGTGATTTGAGCTTTAGTAATATCTCTTCTACAAATGTGCATTTCCTTCCATTTGAAGCATATATGTTCAGAATTGAGACATCATCTTGGTGGATTTTTTCTTTGATGAGTATAAAGTGTCTTCCCTGTCTCTTTTAATTACATTTGGTCAAATGTCTATTTTATTAGATATTATAATAGTTATTCCAGCTTCCTTTTTGGGTCTGTTTCCTTGGAAAACTTTTTCCATCATTTTACTCTGAGGTAATGTTTATTTCTATTTATGATGTTTGTTTCTTGTATGCAGCAGAATGATAGGTCCTGTTTTTGTATCTATACTGTTAACCTATAACTTTTTATTGAGAAATGGAGCTCATTGGTGTGATCATTTGTATAAGCCCAGCCCAGAGAGTACTATTAGAATGTGTGCCTGTTTTGAAGTAGGTGTATCACTGTGGGTGTGATCTTTAAGACCCTCACCCTAGCTGTCTGGAAGCCAATATTTTCCTAGCAGCCTCCAGATGAAGATATAGAACTCTCAGCTCCTCCTGCACCATGCCTCCCTGGATGATACTATGCTCCCTTCTTGATGATAATAGACTGAACCTCTGAACCTGAAAGCCAGACCCAATAAAACATCATTCTTATATGAGTTCCCTTGGTCAGGGTATCTGTTCATAGCAGTAAAACCCTAACTAAGATAGAAGCTGGTGCTACAAGTGGGGAATTGCTGTGATAAGCCTTCCCACGTTTTTGTTTAGAAGAATGTGAATCTTGAGACTTTGGATTTGGGAAGTGGTAGAATGCTTTAAATGAAGCTTAATGGGCCATCCTAGTAGGAATATGAAAGACTTTGTTGCTGAGCATAATTTGAACTGTGTAGGCCTGACCCAAGAGGTTTCCGTGAAGAATTTCAGTATGTGGTATAGAGACTACTTTTGTGGTATTTTGGTAAAAGACGTGGCTGCTTTTCATCATTGACCAAAGAGTCTGCCTGAGGCTAAGATGAAGAAATTTATATTAATTGTTTGAAGAGGAAAACTCTCAAACAGTCTGGTATAAATTCTGTCATGTGGTTAATAAAGTTCACTCTTATGAAGAGCATTTTAAGGAAAAGGAGCAAGTAGAGAAGGGAAAATGTAAAATAAATGGTTTAAGGAGTAAAGAAGCACCAGGAAGTAGAATGGAGATGAATCCTATGTTCTAGGAGATAACAGATTAAGGGAGTAGGAGTTTGGGGCAAGATAGTACCCAGGGAAGTACAGATCCAAGCATGGTAGTACACACTATTAATCCCAGGAAACAGGCATAGGGATCTCTTGAGTTTAAAGTCAATCTCCAGAGCAAGATCCAGGACAGGCAAGCTTAGGCAGTGAAGGATTTGGGAAAGAGAAAACTAGTGATAGTGTAATAAAAACAAGAGGACCATGTTCCAGCACCTGCAAGCAACAGAACTCAGCAGCTTTGGCCATGTGGCTCTAGCTTTAGAGTGAATAATAAAAGGCACTAATGGGATAATTGATGCTGGTTAGCTGGAGCTAAGAAATTAGTGGTGATTAAGCATAGACCAGCATCACTGAGGTGAAATCTTCTGGGAAGTGTTTTCTGAGAGCACAAAGAAACTGTTCCAGAGATAGCCAAGATTCTACTTAGTGCTGAAACTGTACTTGGTAATGTGTAATAATCACTCAGGTGGTCTGGTTTCAGAGGTATGAAGGGGTCATGGAAAACAGGTGAGGCTTGGCCCTATGAGAGGCCAGCAAAGCCCATTGGTGAAGGTGCAACCTCAGTTGCAATTGATGGCTCAAGACTGAAGGGGTCATGAGGAGAAGTTGAGATTTGGCACTGTGAAAAGAGCCTATGAGAGGCTATTGGTGAAACCTTCATTTGGATGGGATTGATTTAAGTTTTTCTACATTTAGAATGATCCATCTCATATACAGTCACTAAACCCAGACACTATTTCAGATGCCAACAAGTGCTTGCTGACAGGAGCCTGATATAGCTGTCTCCTGAGAGGCTCTGCCAGAGTCTTACAAATGCTCTGAGGCAGATGCTTACAGCCAAACAGAGAACTGAGCATGGCGTCTCCAGAGGAGGACTTAGAGAAAGAACTGAAGGATCTGAAGGGGTTTGCCACCCCATAGGAAGAACAACAATCTCAACCACCCCCAGAGCTCCCAGGAACTAAACCACCAACCAAAGAGTAAACATGGAGAGACCCATGGCTCCAGCCGCATATGTAGCAGAGGATTGCCTTGTTGGACATCAATGGGAGGAGAGTCCCTTAGTCCTGGGAAGGCTCCATGCTCCAGTGTAGGAGAATTTCAGGGCAGGGAGGCTGGAGTGGGTGGGTGGGTGGGTGGGTGGGTGGGTGGGAGAGCACCCTCATAGAAGCAGTGGAAAGGGGATAGAATAGGGTGTTTCTAGAGGGGAAACCAGGAAAGGAGATAACATCTGAAATGTAAATAAAGAAAATATACAATAAAAGAAAAGAAAAAATACATTGATAAAAATTAAAATAGAATGATGTTTCATATAGGTTTGCCATATATAACTTTTATCATGATGTATTCTGCCTCCAGTCATAATCTCTCTAGGATTTTTACCTTGAAGATATGTTGGATTTTGTCAAAGGTCTATTCTGCATCTATTAAGACAATAATGGGATTTTTTGGGATTTTTTAATTTGTTTTTTTTGAAACAGGGTTTCTCTGTATAGCCCTGGCTGTCCTGGAACTCACTCTGTAGACCATGTTGGCCTTGAACTCAGAAATCCACCTGCCTCTGCCTCCCAGAGTGCTGGAATTACAGGTGTGTGCCACCACCACCTGGCTTGGGATTTTCCCATTACCTCAATGTATGTGGTGTATTACATTTATCAACTTACATATTTTGAAATACCCCTACATATCCAGAAAAAAAAACTAACCTGATTGTGGTATATAATCTTTTTTTTTTACATGTAATAGTATTTAGCTTGAAAACATGATTTTTTACATTTGTGCATAGGAGTACTGGTCTATAAGGTTTTTTGATGTGTTTTTAATGTATCTTTACCTGGTTTTGATATTAGAGTGATACTTGCTTTGTTAGGAGTTTGGAAGTATGCCTTCTGTTTTCATTTTGTAAAACGATTTAAGTATTGATTGTAGTTCTTTGAGAGACTATTAGAAGCCGGGTGGTGGTGGTGCACAACTTTAATCCCAGCACTTGGGAGGCAGAGGCAGGCAGATTCTGAGTTCGAGGCCAGCCTGGTCTACAGAGTGAGTTCCAGGACAGCCAGGGCTACACAGAGAAACCCTGTCTTGACAAAAAATAAGAGAGAGAGATAGAGAGAGATTATTAGAATTCTATTTTGAATCTATCTGACCCTGGACTTTTTGTAGTCAGAATGCTTGTTATTACTAGTTTAACGTCTTACTTATTACTCATTTTTTACAACATAATATTTTTACTGAGTCATTGGGAAGTTCACATCATCTGCTAACTTCCCAGTCCTTTCATGTCTATCTTCCTTCCTTTGTGGCCTCCTCCAAAAAATAAAAATTAAACATAAATAATTGTAACTTTAGTTTTTTCAAACCTTATTTTTAATGATAGTTCTTAAATGCTTTAACCTCCCTTGTAGCCCACCACCCACCAGAGGTAGTGGCAAAGAAAGGATATGGGAAAAATAGACCTGTTTAGAGAAGTTCCCTGGAACAACTCCCATCTATGTTGTCTGGAAATCAGCAGTTTACTTTGCAAGTTAGCAGACAGTGGCAGCTCATTCCACTAGCAAACACTTTACGAATACACCAGCCATCCAGTTTGCTAGAGTCAGGTTAGCAACAGTGGTGACACAGCCTATCAGAGACAACCAGGCCTCAGCCTCTGCTCAATTCAGGAGGAGAGATCAATAGCAACACCAGGAGAAGTTCTCAGCTGTGCCTCTCTCAGGAAAGTGAAGATTGGCAAAGACTCAAGACCCACAATTGCTGCACAGCTAGCTCTATAAGCAAGCCAAGCTCTCACTCCTTCACTCTGTCAGATACTATTAATACCGTCCAAATATTACTTGTCTACTACTTGTCTTGCCTCCGCATGGGCATCCAATTGTCTGCGGAGTCCTGACAAGTGGAATTCAACTACATACTATAAGGCAGACCAATACATATGTGTTGTTAGCAAAGAATCTTTCATCACATGTCCTTTCACATGTTTGCTTAAGCAGAACAGCCTCTCTCCTCTGTCTGCTTTAGGGAAACATTCCTTCACGAGTCACCTGTGTCCAGTTCAGGAAAATAGTCCTTCACATGTTTGCCCCAGCAAAACACCATCCAATACAACTGACTCTCCAAAAAGCCCTTAAGTTTCAGCTTCAAATAATTTTTTAAAATATAGAAAAATCTCTAATTTGTGTTATTTGTATACTCACTGGAGCATGGTCAAACTTTCAGTGGCCTGCCCTTAAATAAAACTGAGTCATGCCCTTTCTACACCCCCACCAGAAGTCATCAATTGTGGAGAACTACATTTTACCATCCTTATCACACTTTTCATGCAGGGTGATAACTATGAATCCGTTTGCACTCTTCTACATGCAGACATCCATTTAGACCAGCATCATTTGTTAAAGATGCTTTCTTTCTTCCATTGTTTTGTTTTGACTTCTTTGTCATAAATCAAGTTTCCATAGGTGTGTACGTTTATTTCAGGATCTTCAATTTGATTCCATTGATCAATCTGTCTATTCCTATACCAATGCCATGAAGTTTTTATTATTACTACTCTGTAGTAGTAGCTTGAAGTCAGGGATGATGATTCCTCCAGAAGTTCTTTTATTGTGCAGGATTGTTTTACCCATCATTTCTTTCATTATGTTTAGGTATGCACCTTGTAGCCCTGATCTAAGACTTTTAACAGGAAGTGTGCTAGGTTTTGTCAGAGACTTTTTCAGCATCTAATGAGATAATCATGTAATTCTTTTTACAGTTTGTTCATATAGTGGATTACATTGATGGATTTTTATATATTGATCCCTGCATTCCTGAGATGAAGCCTACTTGATCATGGTGGATGATGTTTTTCTGTGTTCCTGGATTTTGTTTTTGCAAGTATTTGAGTATTTTGCATCAATGTTCATAAGAGAACACTGGTCTGTAATTCTCTTTGTGGTGTTTTTATGTGATTCAGCTATCAGAGTGACTGTGGCCTCATAGGATGAGTTTAGTAATATTTCTTCTGTTTCCACTTTGGGGTAGTTTGAAGTGTATTGGTATTATCTCTGCTTTGAAGGTCTGGTAGAATTCTGCACTAAAACTATCTGGTCCTGGGCTTAAGGGGGTTGGGAGTAATGACAGCTTCTATTTACTTAGAGGGTATAGAACTGATAAATAGTTTACCTGATCTTGATTTAACTTAGGTGAGTGGTATCTGTTGCTACTTTGTTTCCAACCCAATTCCCCAGTAAAAGAAAGCTCAATTCAATCAGTTAACAAAACAAGCTACAAGCCTAGATTGGGCAGATCTCCCACTACACTACTCTATTTCCATCTATATTATCCCATATAACTTGTGGTTTCTCTAGGCCACGAGCCTCTCCCTCTGCCACCTCTCCCACTGATCTGTAGCTACTCTCCTAGACTCTCAGCTCCTCCCACTTCCTTCTACCCAATCATCAGGGAAATGCAAATCAAAACAACCCTAATATTCCACCTCACACCAGTCAGAATGGCTAAGATTAAAAACTCAAGGGACAATAGGTGCTGGCAAGGATGTGGAGAAAAAGGAACACTCCTACACTGTTGGGATTGCAACATGGTACAACCGCTCTGGAAATCAGTCTGGCAGTTCCTCAGAAAATTGGGCATGACACTTCCAGAGGACCCTGGCATACCACTCCTGGGCATATACCCAGCAGAATCCCCTGCATACAATAAAGACACATGCTCCACTATGTTCATAGCAGCCTTATTTATAATAGCCAGAAGTTGGAAGGAGCCCAGATGTCGCTCAAAGGAGGGATGGATACAGAAAATGTGGTATACTTATACAATGGAATACTACTCAGCAATTAAAAATAATGAATTCATGCAATTTGTAGGCAAATGGTTGGATCTGGAAAATATCATCCTAAGTGAGTTAACCTAATCACAAAAGAATACACATGAAATGTAATCACTGATAAGTGAATATTAATGAGCCCAAAAGCTCTGAATACTCAAGGTACAATTAGCAAATCAAAAGATTCCCAAGAAGATGGAAGGAAAGGACCCTGGTGCTGAAAAGACTGGATCCAGATTTGTAGGAGAGTATCAGAGCAGAGAAATGGGGAAGGGAGTGATTGGGGAATGGGTGGAGGGAAGAGGACTTATGGGACATATGGTGAGGGGGAAACTGGGAAAGGGGAAAGCCTTTGGAATGTAAACAAAGAATATAGAAAATAAGAAAGAAAAGTTAAGGTGGGGAGAAGGTTCACAAGGCAACTCCTCATCTGCAGCCCCTCTGTGAAGTGCAATTAGTATCAAAATACAAGCCCAGGGCTATCCACAACAGGTATCTGTCTAGAAAACCATCCATTTTGTTTAGATTTTGAATTTTGTGAGTGCAGGCTTTCAAAGTAAGACCTAATGAATCTTTGAATTCCTTCAGTATCTACTGCTATGTTTCCCTCTCTATTTTGATTTTGTTTTTTGGATAATGTCTCTTTGTCTTTTGGTTAGTTTGGCTAAGGGTTTGTCTGTCTTGTTGATTTTCGCAATGAGCCAGCTCTTGGTTTCATTGGGTTTTTTTTTTTTTTTTGTATTGTTCTTTGTTTCTCATGGATTGATTTCTGCCCTGATTTTGATTGTTTCCTGCCTTCTACGCCTCTTTGCGTATTTTTTTTAGAACTTTCAGGTGTATTTTCTTTCTTTTCTTTCTTTTTTTGTTTTTTTGTTTTTTTGTTTTTGTTTTTTCTAGACAAGTTTTCTCTGTATAGTTCCGGCTGTCCTGGAACTCACTCTGTGGACCAGGCTGGCCTCGAACTCAGAAATCCGCCTGCCTCTGCCTCCCAAGTGCTGGGATTAAAGGTGTGCGCCACCAATGCCCAGCTCTTTCTTTTTTGTTGCTGTTGGTTTTCTTTGTTTTGTTTTGTTTGTTTTGTTTTGTTTTTTTTCAAGACAGGGTTTCTCTGTGTAGCCCTGGCTGTCCTGGAACTCACTCTGTAGACCAGGCTGGCCCCGAACTCAGAAATCTGCCTACCTCTGCCTCCCGAGTGCTGGGATTACAGGTGTGCACCACCACTGCCTGGCTTCAGGTGTACTTTCAAATTGCTGGTATGAGAACTTTCTAATTTCTTTATGGAGATAATTAATGCTATGAACTTTCTTTTTAGCAGTGCTTTCATTGTATCCCATAAATTTGCCTATGCTGTGCCTTCATTTTCATTGAATTATTGAAATCCTTTCATTTCTTTCTATATATCCTCACTGACACAGAGATCATTGAATAGAGGGTTGTTCAGTTTCCATGAATATGTAGGTTTTTCTGGTGTTTCTGTTGCTGATGATGTCCAGCTTTTATCCATGGTGGTCTGATATGATACGGGCATTATTTCAATATTGTGTACCTGTTGAAGCTTGTTTGTGCCTTACTATGTGGTCAGTTTTGGAGAAGTACCCAGGAGGTACTGAGAAGAAGGTATATATTTTTTTGTGTTTGTGTGAAATATCCTGTAGCTGTCTATTAGATTCATTTGATCATAATGTCAGTTAGTTTCATTACTTCTCTGTTTAGTTTTTGTCTGGATAACCTGTCAATTGGTAAGAGTGGAATGTTGAAGTCTCCCACTATTAATGTGTGATAAAGGAGATAAGAAAGAAAATGTATGATAAAGGAGAAAATTTCAATAATTGTAGTTGATGTAATACAACTTAACTTTCTGTGACATAGATAACAAAAATAGTACTCATTATCCTTACTATCATAAATGATGTTTACAAAATCTGAAATGAAATGCCAGTTTGGCATTTACCATTTAAAGAAAGAGTAGGACAGGCCACTCCAAATAACCCCTTCTACTAGAAATGACCCTGGAACTTGGTGTGCTTTAACAATATGGCTCCTGATAGGTCACCATGGATAGTTCCACATCCAGAATTATATGTATAGAATACTTACTAATTTTCATTAAATTAATTCATTTTGTTTTTAATATAAGACACAAATTAAGAAGAGGAAATGGTGGTGAAGTAGATCAGGGAGAAGATAAGGGGGGAAGTTGGTGATAATATGGTCAAACTATACTGAAAGAAATTCCCAAAGGATTGATAAGCATGCTTTAAAATAGTTCTCTAGCTGGGTAGTGGTGGCACATGTCTTTAATCCCAGCACTTGGGAAGTAGAGGCAGGAGGATTTCTGAGTTTGTGGCAGCCTGGTCTACAGAGTAAGTTCCAAGACAGTCAGGTCTACACAGAAAAACCCTGTCTCAAAAAAAAGTTACTTAAAATAAAAAAAAGAATAATTATTTTCACTGATGGCATCTAGAATAAAGAAAAGAAGGGTGTGGGTCAGCATTTCTCCCCACTGTTGGGTTGTGGGACATGCTGCTTGGGCAGGCAAATTCAGAGGAGTGGTTGACTGCAGCTCCCTGTACCTCAGCTGTCAGGTGATGGGCTTTAGAGAAGTGCTCAGGGGTGGGAGAATGCCGTCTAAGATAGGGGAGACTTGGGGTTTCCTGATGCCCAGGCACCCAGTCACCACTGAGGTGCTACACAGAAGAATCAGCAATGAAGGCTTGGGGGTTCATGGGCCCATGATGAGGCTGGGACCATTGGGGCCTGTGGGCTGAGGACAGCAACTAACCCAGTGCCAGGGAAAATGGGAACTCTGGCTTAGGTCATTGTTGATTACCCTTAGTTTGGCGGTGATTGTCTGGAAGTGCAGAGAGACCTTTTGTAGGAGATTTAGGCTGTGGCTTTGTGGACAAAGGCCTTCTCTGTGCTCCTCATGGTGGTTCTTGATGAAAGAAACAGTCAATGTTTATCCATACCATTTGATGGTTTATCATGGAAAATGGATGCAACCTCTCAGAGTGGACCAGAGATGAAATACCTTTTGTAGTGAAAAAATGTCTGGGAAGGGAAGTTTATTGGCTAAACCCTCAGAGCCTCTAGGTATCTCATTAGCATGGAAAACTCTCTGTTTTGAGCTACATGACTAAAGTGGGAGTGTGGACCCATGTTCTAGGCCAGGAATCTGGCAGGGAGGCACCTACCATCTCATATGTATACCCAAGTGCCAAGATCTCAGACCCACTCTGCCTTATCAAGCTTCTTGGCATGGTTCATTGTCCCACAGGAAGGCATTTTGCCTCAACTACTCCAATGGGCTTCTATCAGTGAAGGACTGAATTAGACTGAAATAATGGATGTCTCTGATGACCATGTACATTTCTCACTAGATATAGATCAGTGTGTGAAGTGCCCAGATCATCGGTATTCCAATAACCAGCTTTTAAAAAGTCTGCTTAAAAAATAACTGCTTTAAAAAGCCTGTCACTTTCATAGCTTTATGAAGACCCTCTGGAAAACTTTGGCTAGCACAACTCTGAGTTTCACTGTTCTCACAGCTGCTGTTCTTGGTCTCTATAAAGCACCAAGACATCCCAATAGCCAAGGCCAATAAACTGGATCTCAGTTATGCCCTGCTCATCTCCCCCATCTTCTCTTTCATCTGCTTATTTTTTCATTAACCATCCCAACATATGAATCTGAATCCTACAGAAGACCAGATTTGCAGCTATGTTAACTATATTGTCCAAAACCATATCTATGGTTCTTGCCTTTAAGACCACTGTTCAAGGAAGAAGAATGAGGCAATTGTTGGTCTCAGGAACACTTAAGTGCATGATTCCTATATGCTCCCTCATCCATATCACCTTATATGCAGTCTAGATAGGACTTCTTCTCCCATTATTGACATAGATGAACATACATCATACTGTGTGACAAAGGTTTCATCACAGACTTCTACTGTATCCTGGGATACCTGGTGTCCCTTACGCTTAAGAGCTTCTCTGTGGCTTTCCTGATGAGAACTCTGCCTGACACTTTCAACGAAGTCAAGATTCTGACATTAAGCATGTTAGAGTTCTGTGGTATCTGGTTCACTTTCCTCAATGTCTAGCACACTAAAAGAAAAGTTCATAGTGGCCACAGAAATATCCTACATCTTGGCCTCCAGTGAAGTGTACTAAAATCTATCTTTTTCCCTAAGTACTATACAATTTTAAGTTAGGAATTATTTGCTTGAATTCAGAGATAAAACACATACTAGAAGAAAAAGCGTATATTCATATTAAACTTTTGTGTTTCCTAAACTACATGGAGTATCTAAAGAAAATCTGTACCACTTTTCAATTTAGATATTATATCTCAATATAGAATTTACTTCAATGAACAAATATAACCTCTTTCTTTAACAGTAACATAAACGCTATCACCTGTATCTGTCAATTTTACATAAAATTTCATCAGGACCATTTTTTGGTCTCATTTTAATATTTGGTCATTCATATTAGATCCTTCTGATTAATTATGAATACACTATACAATTTTATCTTGACTTTTCTCCATTCAAATCATTTTTATATTTTTAAAAGAAATTACTTCCTGTAGCTCACTGTTTATGAATTTTTTAAGTTTTTACTGATTATTTGTGAGTTTCAGATCATGCACCCATCCCTTCATATCTGCCCTCTGCCCTTGCAACCTGCCCCCAAATTTAAAAAAAAATACAAACAAAAAAGTTAAATGAAACAAAACATAGAAAGTATCTCATCATGGAAACTGTAGTGTGTCACAATATGTCCGACAGTATGCCCTTCTGTCCATATATCTTCCTTTGCAATGTTCATTACAATAAATCATTGGTTTGGTTCAAGGTCGGTGGAACCATCAATATTGAATCTTCATCGGGAATTCTCTGGGTTATCCTGTTGTTGTCATGTGTCATGGAGACACTGCAGTTTTTGATCACTGGACCACCCTTTCCCATGCCCCAACAGTTCATAGATGATCTAGATTTGGAGGTGGAACAACTCAAAGCCCTGGATCTGGAACTGATCAACTCTTTGCAGCCCCAGGGTGCACTCTCCACCACTACTCCAGCTAGGTCACCCAGCGCTGGAATCTGCAAGAGCCAGGGTCAGCTCTTCTGCTCTCTTGCCCTCAGGGCCAGCTCACCTGCACCCATAACTCCAGAGTCAGCTCCAATGTGCTGCCCAGTTAAAGCATGAGGCCCAGTCTCCTGAGTGCTGTATCTGGCAAGGAGCTGGACCAGCTTCCCTGCTATCACACCCTCCATACTCTCTGGGCTGGCTCACCCATGCATTTGCCATCAGCACCAGATCCATTGTGCTGCCCAGGAAATGCACAGAGTCAATTCTCACAAGTCCTACAGATAATGAGAGGCAGGGATAGCTCTCCAGCTCTCATGACCACACAGTCAGTTCTCTTGACTGTCAGGTGGCAAGTGGCAAAGGTATAGCTCTGCCCCTGCACAGCCTCACATAGGTGAGGACCAGTATTCCCACACTCTCACCCTTGGGGGCTGGCTTGCCTGTGCCTCCACCACCAGGGCCACCTCTTCTGTGCTGTTCAGGCCAGGTACAGAGCCTGCTCTCCCAAGTGCTGCAGCCAGCAAGATGCAGGGCCAGCTCTTCAACTTTCATGACCCAGGGACAGCTTTCCCAACTAGACTGCAGGAAATGGCAAGGGGTAGGGGGATGGGCATCACCTCTGCACCCACACCACCCTATGGCAGACAAGGCAGGGTCAGCTTTCTCACAGTCACGTCCTTGAAGCGAGGTCACCTGCATCTTCAACACCAGGACCAGCTCCACTATGCTGCCCAGGAAAGGTGCAGGGCCAGCTCTCCAGAGCCAGTAAAAAGTGGGGAAAGTTCTGTATAGCCACTGGACATCCACGTGGTCACTAGTAGCTGCCCAGACCAGGAATGTCCCCATGATCTCTAGTGGCAATCTGAGCCACAGGCATCAATACCAACCACTGTCATTGCATGTCCTCAGGTGGTGGGGCTGGCTACTCATAACAGGCTATTCCTCTACACCCTTGGTCTTCAGTTCCATCCTCTGCTTAATGCTCAAACTGTTCCACTTCTCTTTCTCTCCCATATGTCCACTACATGCTTGTACATTGTAGTGGTCCCCCGCTGCTAGACAGCCACTCAGCTGTCTGTGTTGTGTGTGTGTGTGTGTGTGTGTGTGTGTGTATCTGGTAGGGCCTGTAGGTGTTTACAGCCTGCCCATGTGGCATTGGGGCAGGACTGTGAGCATAACATAAACACACATACACACATGCACACATACACACATACCATCATCCTTTGGCATGTACATGACAATTTGCATGTCTATGGTTAACTTCATGATAGCCTTTGTATTGGTTACTTTATTTACATTTCAATGTTATCCCCCTTGCCAGTTTCCCCTCCACAGACCCCCTATGCCCTCCTCCTTCCCTCTGCCTCTATGAGGGTGCTCCCCCACCTACCCACCCATATCTGCTTCAGTGGCCTACCATTCCCCTATCCTGGGTCATCAAACTTCCATAGGTCCAAGGATCTCTCCTCCTAGTGATGCCAGATAAGGCAGTCCTCGGCTATATATCCAGATGGAGCCATGGATACCACCTGTGTACTCTTTGGTTGGTGGTTTAGTCCCTGAGAGTTTGGGGGGAACTGGTAGGTTGATACTGTTGTTCTTCCTATGAAGTTGCAAACCCCTTCAGCTCCTACAATCCTTGCCCTAACTTGTTCATTGGGGTCCCCAAGCTCAGTCCAATGTTTGGCTGTGTACATCCACATCTGTATTGGCCCAGATCTGGCAGAGACTCTCAGGGGACAACTATACTGGGCTCCTGTCAATAAGCACTTCTGGGCATCAGCAATAGTGTCTGGGTTTGGTGTCAGAAGATGGGATGGATCCCTAGGTGGAACAGTCTGGATGGCCTTTCCTTCAGTTTCTGCTCTACTCTTTGCCCCTCCATTTCTTTTTGACAGGAGGAATTTTGGATTAATATTTTTAGGTGGGTGGGTGGCCCCATTCCTCAACTGGGGGCCATGCCTATCCAGTGGATATGGTCTCTATAGGTTCTATCTCCCCTTTGTTGGGTATTTCGGCTAAAGTCCTCCCGTTGGGTCCCTGGCATCTGGAACTTTCTAGTGGCTACCCCTAGTTTTCCCTCCCCGCACTGCTACACACCTACTTTCAAATTACTGACCCTCTGTACTTCTCATCCATCTCCTCCCATATATGAACTGCCCCCCTTTTCCCCTCCCCCTCCTCTCTCCCTCCCAGATCCCTCTCCCTCTATTTCCCAGAGATTATTCTTATCCCCCTACTGAGTAGTACTGTAGCATCCACACTTTTTAATCTTCTTTCTTCTTGGTTTCATATGGTCTGTGAGTTGTATCGTGGGTATTCAGGATATAACCTTTTAAATAGTTGATTTCACTTACAAGTTGTAATTGGTGGGACAGACTGCCACCTAGTGGCTCTACTTTGCTCAACTCCAAACTAAAGAGTGAAAAGGAATGTTGGGTTAGCAGAAGTCAGCAAGAAATTCAACCTGTGCTTACACCTCAGATGTAATAAAAAAAAAAAAAAAAAAAAACTGATGATTCGGCATCTGAGTTGGTTGCAACCTCAGCAGAGTCTGAAGAACAACTATACCCCTTGTTTCTCCACCATCAATCATGAAAATTAGAATTTCTTTGCCTTTCATTGGATCTACATAATCAATTAAGGTAAAATTTCCCTAACTGCAACCTGAAGAGTTTCATCCTTAATTTGTCCCATCCTAACTTCATGATGAATATAGAAAATTTTTTCCATGAAAGCCACTCTTGTGTGTGTGGTTCAGGAAATTCTAGAAGAAGAAAAGTCAGTTCTTCAACCCTAGTAATACAGAGCTTTGGGTCTGTTGTTGCTAAGGCCTGAACCAAGGCACCAGTTCTATTATATTCTCTCTTGCAATAATCTTTACTGATAAAGAGACACATGCTTTTTCTCTTGTCTTCTTGTCTTTGCTCACAGCTTGCTCAGTTTTAGCAAGCTCTTCCTGTTCTTCTGGCTGGCTCTGAATCAGATCTTAATTTGGGTACAAGTCTACCAATGTAACCACCAACTAAGGCATGCACACCTTCAGTGGGACAACAAAGAAAGTTAGCAATACTATGTTTTGCAGACACTGGGAAAACCTTAGGTACCAGTTAGGGCTGGAAGGTTTGTCCCAACATCTAGATGATATCCTAAGATTGGCCTGTCTCTCTTTTTGGTTTGTTTGTTTGTTTGATTGATTGATTGATTGATTGATTGATTGATTGATTGATTTTGTTTGTTTGTTTTCAAGACAGGGTTTCTCTGTGTAGTCATGGTTGTTCTGGGACTCACTTTGTAGACCAGGCTGGCCTCGAACTCAGAAATCTTCCTGCCTCTGCCTCCCAAGTGCTGGGATTAAAGGCATGCGCCACCACTGCCCGGCCTGGCCTGTCTGTCAAGATACTAGGGCCAGGATAATTGGATTTCCCTTTTGTCTTAGTTAGGGTTTTATTGCTTTGAAGAGACTCCATGACCAAAATGCTTATATAAGCAAACATTTAATTGGGGCTGGCTTACCATTTCAGTTCATTATCATCATGGTGGGAAGCATGGTCATCGTACAGGCAGACTTGGAAGAGTCAAGAGTTCTACATCTTGAACCGAAGGCAGCTACAAGGAAACCCTCTTCCCCACAATCTAGGCAGAGATTGAGCACTAGGAGACTCAAAAGCCCCACCTCCACAGTGACAGACTTCCTCTAACAAGGCCACACCTGCCACTTTTTATGGGCCAAGTATATTCAAACCACCATACCTCCTTCAAGGTCTAATTTGTCCTAAGAATGTTTATCTTCCTTTGTTTGAAACATTGTTTTTTCAATGTTTTTCATGAAGTATGAATTGAAATGATTCACTAAAATGAAGAATGACTCTCCAAATCTGGAGGTCACACTCTATGTGTAATGGGAAAGGCTTTGATTTACCTGTCTCTACTTCTTCTTCTTCTTCTTCTTCTTCTTCTTCTTCTTCTTCTTCTTCTTCTTCTTCTTCTTCTTCTTCTTCTTCTTCTTCTTCTTCATCTTCATCTTCTTCTTCTTCTCCTTCTCCTTCTCCTTCTCCTTCTTCCTCTTCTTCCTCTACCTCTTCCTCCTCTTCCTCCTCTTCGTCCTCCTACTCTTCCTCTCCTTCCTCTTCTTCCTCTTCCTCCTCTTCCTCCTCCTCTTCTTCCTCTTCTTCCTCTTCTTCATCCTATTCCTTTTTCATTTTTTTGTTTTAAATGTCTTTACTAGAACAAAAGCACAGGCTGAAGACAGGTGTATCTGAGGTTACCCTTTCTCTTGTACAAGCCATGGCATTCTCTCACATCCATGCCAGTTAATGAAAGCTAGAGGTATAAAGTGACAGGCCACTTGCAAGGCTAGAGCTACAGTGGCAAACTGCATGTGGCTGACATGTTGAAGCTCAAGAGTGCCCAGTGAGCTACATGATGCTCATCTGTTTATAAACATATACTTTTAAAACCCAACTTTTCAGTCCCTTTAAAACAGAGACAGGATGATAGAAACCAAACACTATGACTTCCAGAATGGGCCAGCATATGTTATGAGAGTAACGTTTGGGGCCTAGGAAAATTGCTGTATTTACACAACCTGGATTAATTTATAAAGTGTGATTCTAAGTCAAGCATATTCACAGAAAGGCAGGTTCACTAGGAGCTGCCAGGCGGACTGCCTTTCTTAGTGACCTGTCTGCTGCCTACTATTGTATTTAGCTTTTTTCAAAAAAAAGGGGGGGACTGAATTTTAAAATACAGAACTTGAGCGTTAATATATAGGAAGAGTTAATATATGTGCATGTGCAGAAGATGCTCACTGAACTCAACTGTATCCAACAGTCTACACAGCACAAGTGGGTGGGTACATTGTGCTCGGTATGCTGGAGGGAGAACATGGCATTACAGAAGGAACACAGTGGTATGGGGCAGCAGAATCTGCCTTCATAAGATCATGTTGCCAAGGTGTCCAATATCCAACTAAATATAAATAATCCACTTGACTATTCTAACCAGACTCATAATGGGACAATGCCTTTATTCCCTCTAGCCAGTGGGTGGCATGAGGTGGCACACAGAGTCCCCATCACCTTAGTTTCCTGGGATGCAGCTGTCTAGAAGCCTATCTTGACCTTGGTCATGGAGTAGCCCAGCTTGGCCTCTTTGTCCTTTTTTTTTTTTTCAAGTAGATATTTTCTTTATTTGCATTTCAAGTGTTATCCCCTTTCCTTGTTTCCTCTCAGAAAACACCCTATCCCACTTCCCCTCCCCCTGCTCACTAACCCAACCAATCCTGCTTCCCTGTCCTGCCATTCCTCTACACTGGGGCAGCGAGCCTTCACAGGACCAAGGGCCTCTCCTCTCATTGATGTCTGACAAGGCCATCCTCTGCTGCACATGTAGCTGGAGCCATGGGTCCCTCTATGTGTACTCTTTGGTTGGTGGTTAGGTGCCGTAGACCAAACCCAGCTGGGAGTTGTAGTTGCGGGGAAAACCAGGGTTCTTTGGTAAAGCAGGAAGGCAAGGATTCAGTGTTTTGACAAACAGACACCAAACGCAGAGGTGATTTAGGATCTGAATGTATTATGCTGCTCTCAAGCAGTTTTTAAGCATGAGATAATTCCATATCAAAAGATGTATCCAGTAAAGCAGGCACAAGGAACAATTAGCATTACCATTTGGCACAAGGAAATGTAAAATCAACCAGGTAAAAACGTTTCCCGTGTAACAGATTAAAAGCTCAAACATAGATAACATTAGTCTTCCTGATATAGAATCATTTGTAGTTAACAACAAACTTTTAAAAGAGACTTCGAAGAACATTTGGCCAGACCCCCTAGGTCTAAATGAGATTCTGTGAGTAAACTTTACCTGACACCTAGCTTTCCTCTGTAAAAACCTGAGATTTGCTGTGCTCAGTCAATGTTTTTCATACCATACTGTCAGAGCCATTCTCATTTGCATACTGTTGGGAGGTAAATGTAATTATGTAAACGGATGAGGCAAAGTGTTGTAGTTCTAAGAAAAGAGGTCTTTGGCCAGTGTTATTACTTCAAAGAAGGATTCTTTTACATCTATTTGCTTGGTTCTTCTTTGCCCTGGGCATAAGGATAATCTTGTGAGAGAAGGAAAGGGGGGAGATTGGAAGTAAAGCAGGCTGCCAGTGAGACTTCGGCTTCTAAATAGGGGAGTTCCACAGGCTCCAAGAGACATATTTTTCATCTCAGTCTGCAGAAATCTGTCTTACAGAATCTATTGGAGCTACCGTGGCAGTTAGGTCCCTGGGAGCTCTGGGGGTACTGGTTGGTTCATATTGTTGTTCCTCCTATGGGGCTGCAAACCTCTTCAGCTCCTTGGGTCCTTTCTCTAGCTCCTCCATTGAGAAACCTGTGCTCAATTCAATTGTTGGCTGAGAGTATCTGCCTCTGTATTTGTCAGGGACTGGAAGACCCTCTCAGGAAACAGCTATAACAGGCTCCTGTCAGCAAGCACTTGTTGGCATCCATAATAGTGTCCTGGTTTAGAACATCAGTCTCATTTAGGTCTCGATGAGGAGGGGGCACTCCAGCACCAGCATGTTACTTGCCTGTCCTGGCAGTGGGCTTTCCTTCTGGGCTTTCTTGACAGCTTGGATTAGGAGAGCCTTGAAGCTTTCCAACTTTAAACAGAGAATAAACATGGAGCACTGGCCATAACACAGAGCAGATCTCCTCTGCCGCCTGCTCAATGGTCCTGGACCTGAACACGAAGTAGGGTCGTGGACATTCAGTGGCCACAGACTCTGAAGCAGGCAGCAGCGTGCCCGACCTGGCTGGTTGGAGCCCGCATCCTCACTGGCCGTCCGCAGCACCGTGGAACTCCTGCCTGCCTAGTCCACCATATCCTGGAGCTGCAGCATTGCACTGCCACCAGTAGGCTCTACCAAAAAGGCAAATATTTCTGTTCCCCTATAGAGTTTTTTTCTGAGAATTCATCACTATAGTTTTTCAGAGATTCAATGGCCTGTTTAACACTTTTTGTTTGCTTTAACTAGCTCTTATCTGATATTTGAGAACTTGGCTTAAATTGAGCTGACCACAAAACCATTTAATTTTGACTCCCAAAAAAATAGACTTTGAAACAGAATCCAAAATATTTTTAATGCATATTATATGAATGCTCACTTTTATATGTACCTTGGGAGCAGACATGCTAAGTTTCAAAATTCCAATTTGTAAGTCATGCTTAGAGAATATCAGTGCTTACTGGAACGTGCTTCACTTTTTTTACTTGAATAAAAACCCTGAGTACATTGATATGTGTGTACATGATGGCTGAAAGAGGATGTTAAATCCCCTGGAACTGAACTTAAAAGCTATTGTGAGCTGTCCAATATCTCAGATGACCTTAACAGTTGTAAAAATCAACTGGTCATAAGATATAATAAATACCCTTGAATTTAGGAGAGCAATCTGTGGGAGCTATTTGCTAATTAGAGAACTTGTAAATGCACACAACTAAGGTTTCTCTCCCATGGTCAGTAGATCTTAACGACAGCTCTCACAATTTTTAATCTCATGTGTGTTCTTTATAGATCCCTAAAGCAAAGCTTACAATGATCATTTACTATTGAATGCAATCATAAGATGGATTGTGTGTTAACTACTTCTACTAAAAATTACAATGGAAGTCCTGGCTATGGCAGCATTGTCTTGGAAAACCAATTGTCCACGATAAAACATATTTTTAAAAAAATGTATGATCACTAAGCCAGCTCTACAAAGGATAAATCAAAATAAAATACCACATAAAAACAAAATAACAGGAATTAATATATATCTTTCAATAATAACTTGAGATTTATTTTTAGATAACCTGAAGCCAAAGTTGGTGGTGTCTTCAACCAGAGAATCTAACCAGTTAGCCATGGTCAGAAGACCAAAAGCAACAGCAATAGCATGTTGTTCTGTGTGCTTCTTGGGGGGGGGGCAGGTTTCCTGTGCTAGGCATGTAGAGTTTCATTAACTAACATGTGCCTTTTGGGTACAGTATTGTCCACCCATCCAAAACATTTCTTATCACACTCCTTACATTTTAATTTTCCAAACTTTATCATTTAAAATGTAAGCAAATAAGTTAAAAACTTCACACACCTAAATTAAGCAGACCTAAAAATCCATATACCTTAATGAACTTATACACAGTTAGAATTGACATTCTAAATGGAATCTGTGAAAATTTACATTAAACTTTACACTTTTCTGTGGGATATATATTATACACTTATCAACCACTAAAATAAAAAATATCCTTGACAGAATTAGAACTGGAAAAACAATCAGTTTTATATCTTTTTATATTATATTTTAATTAGCCTGCAGACCAATTCTAGTCTGTAAGTTATATATATAATATATTAAAACATAAATATATAATATAAAATAATTCAAGTATATAATATAAAATACTAGTCGATTTCTATAAGCCTCCTGGGTGTTGGTCTTGAGACCTGTGACGCCATATAGGCGACAATTAGTGCAGCCTCGCAAGCATAGGCCTGTTACCAAGGCAATGGCCACCATGTACCCAGAATTCAATGGGCCTACCTCTTTAACCTGTAATTTAAATTACCACCCATATAAAAGGGTAGCGTTTCTACCTCTCCTCTTTTTTTCTCTTCACTCCCTGCCTTCTCTTTACCCCGCTCACCTGTACCCCTATCTTAAATAAAGCCACGTGGAGTTGTCTGGTCTAGTTTTATTGCTGCAGCCCACATCTGGCTCGCGGCCCAGGCGGTTACCGCCACGGCTGCAGGTCACCGAACTGCGTGGGAAAAACCAACATTTTGGCAAGCCAAGCCAGGAGACTCTGCAGAGAAACACCCGTGCAGCCTTCACCACTCCTAAGCCACTGCAACCACCGTTTCCACAGCCACCGCAGTCTCCCGCTGCCACCGCTGCTGCCGCTGCTGCCACAGGCACCACTGCCGCTTCCACAACCGCCTTCATCTCCACGGGCGCCCTGCGGGCGCTGCTGCCACCGCTGCCGCAAACTTCTATCACGTGAGCTGCACGCTAGCGCTCACCACGCGGCATAGACCAAACAGCTCCACGTTCCCGGCTATCGGATTGCACATTCTTACGAACAGACACAGCAAATTGCTAAGGTAACTCGGTTAGCTAGAGAAATTTTAGCCAAAAGATAGGAATTGGCCAGCCTATCTCAGGTTAAAATTTGTTCCTAAACCCAGCTCACATAACTGGCCTCTAGCTAACACTCAACTCGTATTAGAACAATTAGCCCTTGGGTATTTTCCCCACCACCACCACTGGGAAGTGTTTAATAACTTGTCACAGACGTCCTGGGCCAGGCAGGCACTTTCCCTTCCACGTTCCGGGAATGTGTGTACGCTCCTAGGGACCCTCGAGACAGCCAGGGTCCCTAGCCTAAGCAGGCAGTGGTATTAACATATTTTCCCCAGGATGATGGGATAATATTTAATACCTTTTACCCACCCAATGGGCAGTAATCTGTCTTCGACGGTACCTCCAGGCACCCCACTGGGATGCCTCCTGGAGAATCTCAAGTCTCTAAAATTAGCCTCCAATTTGAGGCGATCAAAGTTAATAAACCTCTGTAATAAGGTCTGGATTCAATATAAGCTAGACAAAAACTCCAAATGGCCACCTAATGGCACCCTAGACCCTATCATTTTAAGGGATCTTAATACATACTGCCAGCAATCTGGTAAATGGGATGAGGTTCTCTACATCCAAGCTTCCATTTATCTTCGTTCTAAACCTTCTCTCTGCTCTGCTTGTCCCCCTTCCCAACTCCTCTTAGCCATGAAACCTACCCACCTTCCACTAGAGGACGCCACGTTCGATCCAGCTGACGAGCCACCCCTAATCCGCCGCAGGCCTACTGGGCCTGCGAGACCCAAAACTGCACTTCAGCCTCTCTCTCTCAACAGGTTCTGGAGTCTACTAATCCAACCTCCCTCTCTGCCAGCTACAGGTCATTCCAAACACCCTGAACTGGCGCCAACCTTTACCCCTCCTATTACACGTTCCAAGGCCACAGCCAAATGCCCAACCACTTCTCCCCTGAGGACATCTGACCCAGCACCAGACCAGGCGGGACTTGGAAGAGGCGAGAGTGCATGCAGACCAATTTCACCAGACAGACAGAACATATCCAATTGGATCCGAGGCAGTACCTGACCAGGATCCTCAATGGGATTACAATTCCACAGGTGGTATTTTAGCCAGAGACAGGTTTATTACATGTCTTACAGCTGGTCTCAGAAAGGCAGCCTTAAAGCCAGTAAATTTTGAAAAAACTCCAGGAAGTTGTCCAGGACAAACAGGAAAATCCATCTCAGTTTTTAGAACGCCTTACAAAGGCTTTATTACAGTACACTAATCTAGATCCCGAGAATCTGGAAGGTAAGCAACTTTTAATGACTTATTTCTTTTTCCAGAGCTATCCTGACATAAGAGCTAAACTTAAATGCTTGGAGAGGGGGCCTCTAACTCCCCAGGCAGAAGTCTTAGCGCTGGCCTTCAAGGTGTACCATGGGAGAGATGAGAAAGCCTGAAAACAAAAATACCACATGCTGGCAAAGGCTATCCGACCAGCTCCAGCTACCACCCCGGGCTCCTGGCCTTCTAAGGCTAAAGTACAGTCAGCTCCCTGCTATAGATGTGGTCAAAAGGGTCACTGGGCGAGGGATTGCCCCAACCCCCGCAAGCCAAAAGGACCATGCCGTGAGTGTCATCGTGAGGAACACTGGGTGATCGATTGCCCTCGGGTCGCACAGAACAGAGGGCCATCTCGCCCAGATACTCCTCCAACAGACCTCCTAGGCTTGGCTATGGATGACTGAAGGGGCCGGAGCTCTTTTGACCCGACAACACCCATCACCAGCAGGGAGCCCCGGGTAACTATAGTGGTATGTGGGCGGCCCATCTCCTTCCTCCTGGACACCGGGGTCACATACTTGGTCCTGATGGAGTTTTGGGGATCCACCTCACCTTCATGTCTTCCCATAGTCGGGATAGGAAGACAGCCTTACCTTCCTCACCAGACTCCACCACTTAGCTGCACTTTTAGAAACATACCCTTCACCCATTCCTTTTTGGTAGTGCCAACTTCTCCCATTCTCTTATTAGGTAGGGACCTTTTAGTTAAGTTGGGGGCTTCAATTTCCTTTGCTCCCCTCACTCGCCTGAACCCAAGCTCACCAGCAGTTGCCCTACTTCTCCTTCTAACCAGTAAACCTACTAACACTAACACGTTATTTCCTTTACCAGCTTCTCAGGTGGACCCCAGAGTTTGGGATGTCCAGAATCCCTCTGTCGCTAGACATCATTCTCCTGTTGTTATCCAGTTACTGGACCCTACCAGGTACATCACGCAAGCTCAATACCCTCTCTCTCTCCAAAGCCTCAGGGGACTCAAGCCTATCATCTCTGACCTCTTAAGAAAGAAACTTCTCCGCCCTACCTCTTTTCCCTTCAATACCCCTACACTAGCAGTCAAAAAACCTAATGATACCTATCGCCTGGTTCAAGATCTCAGGCGCATTAATGCTGTAGTGGTACCTCTCCATCCTGTCGTAGTCAATCCTTACACACTTCTTTCCACTATCCCATCAGAAAATTCTCATTTCTCAGTCCTAGATCTAAAAGATGCCCTTTTCTCTATCCCTCTCGACACTCAATCACAAAATATATTTGCTTTTACCTGGACGGATCCTGATACCCACTTTTCTACCCAACTTACCTGGACTGTTCTGCCTCAGGGATTCTGAGACAGCCCACACCTATTTGGCCAGACTCTGGCTTCTGACTTATTCTCTTTATCTCTCCCTAGATCAAAAATTCTTCTTTATGTAGATGATGTTCTTTTGTGTAGCCCATCTTTAGAGATTAGCCAAGCAGACACCTCTACTCTTCTAAATTTCCTTTCCAGTCGAGGCTACAGGGTCTCACCTTCTAAGGTTCAACTGTCTACTCCTCAGGTTACCTATTTGGGGTTAACAATTACCCCAACCCACAAGGCTATTACCTTAGATAGAAAGAATCTAATTCAGTCTTTAACTGTTCCTTCTATAAAGGAAGAGATCTTATCATTCCTAGGAATGGCTAGCTTTTTACGTTCCTGGGTTCCTTCCTTTTCCCTCCTTTCTTGGCCCTTATATGAGGCAGCATTAGGCCCCACCCATGAACCTCTTCTTAAACCTGTTACTAAGCCCTTTCAGAGACTCCAACAGGCTCTCCTTAAGGCCCCAGCCTTACACCTCGCTGACCTGACTCGTCCCTTCTCCCTCTATGTAACTGAAAAGGAGGGATTTGCCCTTGGAGTCTTAGGTCACCAGCTAGGACCTGCTATTGCACCTGTAGCATACCTGTCCAAAAGACTAGATTTAACCATCCAAGGATGGGCACCTTGTATTCATACCTTAGCAGCTGCTGAACTCCTTATTCGAGAGTCAAAGAAACTAACCTTGGGGTCTCCCATAACTGTGCTCTCTTCTCATAACCTGTCACAGCTCCTAACTTATAAAGGCTTGCAGACTCTACCTCCCTCTAGGGTCCTTTCTCTTCAGGTAGCACTAATAGAGGATTCCACGCTCACCTTCCAATCATGTCCTCCTCTCATTATTTCTAATCTTCTTCCCTGACCTAACACTAACCACTCCCTTTCTCATTCCTCCACTGAGACTATAGAGCAACTACTACCTCATCCTTCACACATACAGGAGGGCATATTGCCTCAAGCCATTTATACCTGGTACACAGATGGAAGCCCCTTTCTATATGAAGGGACTAGAAAAGCTGGCTATGCCATAGTGTCAGACACCGAGGTGGCAGAGGCACAGGCCCTCCCTGCACACACCACGAATCAGCAGGCTGAGCTAATAGCTCTCACTCGTGCCTTTCAATTGGCACAGGGACAATCCCTCAATGTCTATACAGACTCTAAATATGCTTTCCATATCCTCCTGTCCCACGCTGCTATCTGGAAAGAGCACGGGTTACTTACCACCACAAGAGAATCGATAACTAATGCAAGCCACATTTTAGCCATGCTAAAGGCCTCCCATCTCCCCACAGCTATTGGGATTGTCCATTGCAGATCCCACTAGACAGATGACTCTATTGTCTCCAAGGGAAACAACCGAGCTGATGAGGCAGCTAGGACTGCAGCTCTTAGGGGGCTAAACTCATCTTACCTTCCCCGAGATATCCTCACACTTCAACCCACATCTCTACCTTCACCCCCTGACACTCGCCAAACTCTATCCTATCTTCACCAACTCTTTCATCCTAACAGCCGAGTGTTATCTTCTTTTGTTAAGACCCACTTACAGCCTACTCCTGAGAACTTAAGTTTCTTAAAATCTATCACTGCCTCTTGTAAAATTTGTCAGATGTCAGATTCTAACTCGAGATATCATAGCACCCCTTTCCCTACCCATCAGGCTAGAGGTTCCCTTCCTGGAACTGACTGGCAACTTGACTTTACCCACATGCGCACTGTCAAGCGTGTCAAGTACCTCTTGGTCTTGGTGGACACCTTCTCGGGGTGGGTAGAAGCGTTTCCCACCACTAACAAAAGGGCTCAGACAGTTTCTGATCTCCTCCTCCGAGAGATCATCCTCCGATTTGGTGTTCCAGCCTCTCTTCAGTCAGACAATGGCCCTGAATTTACTTCCCAGATTTCTCAAATTCTTTCTAAGGCCTTAAACATCCCTTGGCATTTTCACATTCCCTACCATCCTCAATCTTCAGGTAAGGTAGAAAGAACTAATCGCTCTTTAAAAACCACCCTTGCTAAGCTGTCACAGGAACTTCACCTTGACTGGGTAAAACTCCTACCTCTGGCTCTTTTCAGGCTACGAGCTCTCCCCAAGCGACCTCTTCTCATCTCACCCTTTGAACTTATGTATGGATGTCCAGTTTTAACTCCTGGTCTTTCACCTAAATGTTCTCCACTCCCAGACCACCTACTCACCCCATTGCTTTGCCACCTTCGTTCTCTCCTATGGAACTTTGCTGACCACCATCTACCACGGCCACAGACTGTCTCCTGTCCACTTCCTGTCAACATTGGGGACCAAGTCCTCTTATCCCCTCCAGATCATCAGCCATCACCCCTCTTGCCCAAATGGCAGGGTCCTTTTAAGGTGATTCTCGTGATCCCCACAGCTGCTAAACTCGAAGGATTCTCTCACTGAGTCCACCTGTCTCACCTTAAACCTTTCATCCCTCTACCTAAAAATGACTGTTCTTCATACACATCAACCCCAATAGGATCGTGCTCTATTAAGCTCCAGAGGACTTTGAGACCATCCACCTTGTCCCCAATTCCAGAACATGAGACTCCACTCTGGAGTCTCGACCTCATTGGATTAGACATGGGTTTCTTGTCCTACCCCTGCTGTTCTTCGTTTCCATCCAGGGCAGTCCTTACATCTGGAGATTTGAGGTTTAAGAAACCCCCACAGATAACAAACAGTCTTTCCAAATAGGATCAGGAAACTGCTCCATATCCGGATGCCAAGAACCAGTCCAAATCGCAATCATTCCTATATCGGTTATCCCATCTAAATATTATGATCTCTATACTTGCTTTCTCTTTGACCAGACAAAAGATTATTGAAGAAGATGGTGAGACGAATATGGGGGCTGCCCATATTGGTCTTGCAAGATGCATATGCTAGGATCATGGGTCAATCATTTCTTCTATCAACACTGCAAGACACTTTTCTTCTACATACAAGACCTGTGGGATTCCAGGTGGGAGACAGGAGTTGTTGGTAAGCTCTATCGTAAAAATCAGTCCAGCTCCCCAGTAAGTACCATCCATATTCAGAGAAAGTATATCTCAATCGCCCAACCTCTAGGTATTGAAAAGGTAGGGGAGATAATCAACCACTCCTCCGAGGTCCTCGATTCTTTGACAGCACCCCTCATAAATGGCACTAACTTGTCATTTCGTCTATTGCTTCAAACCTTGACCTCAGCATACCAGCTCCTTAATGTCACCAGGCCTGGTCGCTTTAAAGATTGTTGGTTATGTGTACCGCCATGAATTGACTCAAAACTATCACTTATAGCTTTTCCAATGGTACTGCCAAATAACCTTACCTCACCTTTTGTCAGCTGTCCTGACTCCAATGTCACCATGGCTCCGTACCTTACCTCTGTCCCTCTCTTTGGCATGGCAAACTGTTTTAAGGCCTCTGGGACACGTTCTGTAGGAATGTTAAGCCCCCTAGACTGTAATAAAACCATAAGCCTTGATATATCATCTCTGCCACAATGCCCTGCAATCCAAAACACGTCAATTCTTTGTGGCACTCAGGTATATCATCGCCTACCTGCCAGCTGGTCTGGAGTTTGCACATTAATACTCCTTTTCCCTGAACTGGGAGTAATTCAGGGAAATGAGCCTCTGCCAATACCAGTGGTAGATATGATAGCTGCTCGACATGAGAGGGCAGTTCAGATCGTGCCCCTCTTGGTCGCTACAGGAATAGCCATAGGTGTTGGCACTGGTGTGGCAGGAATAACAACTTCTTTGGCCCAATACAATACATTCACTTCCCAGTTTAAAAGTGATCTCCAGGGAATGACTGAAACTGTGCTTACTATCCAAAAGCAGATCGATTCTTTGGCAGCCGTGGTGCTTCAGAACCGACGTGGACTGGATATCTTCACAGCTAAAAGAGGTGGTCTTTGCCTGTTCCTTCAAGAAGAATGCTGCTTCTATGTCAACCAGTCCAGGATAGTGAAAAACAAAATCCAGAAGCTCCAGTCAGACATAAAAAACTTCAGAGATCATGAGACCTCTAGTTCTGGGATTTCTGAAAACCCTATATGGAAATGGATACTGCCTTTTGTAATGCATTTTCTAGTCATCTTTCTCGTGCTGTTATTTGCGCCTTGCCTCATTAATCTCGTTTCTACATTCCTCCAACAGCAAATGCAAAAAATTTCCAACCAAACTATTAATCAGCTTCTGTTACAGAATTACCAACCACTGCCCACGGAAGAGCCGCTGTCCACAGAAGTACCTGATGCCAAGGGCCCCGATGGTGAAAATCAGCTATGCCCCCAAACTGACAACGCCCCTAGACAGCAGGAAGCAGTTTAAGAGACACGACACCCTCATTCCTTTTCACCATTGCCCACCCCCTCTTTTCTTTTCCTTTTTTAATAACAGAAATGGAGGAATGTTGGTCTTGAGACCTGTGACGTTATATAGGCGACAATTAGTGCAGCCTCGCAAGCAAGCATAGGCCTGTTACCAAGGCAACGGCCACCATGTACCCAGAATTCAATGGGCCTACCTCTTTTACCTGTAATTTAAATTACCACCTATATATAAGGGTAGCATTTCTCCTTCTCTCTCTTTTTTTCTCTTCACTCCCTGCCTTCTCTCTACCCCACTCACCTGTACCCCTATCTTAAATAAAGCCACATGGAGTTGTCTGGTCTAGTATTATTGCTGCGGCCCACATCTCCCGGCTTCTCCGCCAAGGCTCGCGGCCCAGGCGGTTCCCGCCGCCAGCTGCAGGTCACCGAACTGCATGGGAAAAAACAACACTGGGTATATCCCTTTAGTTAGCCCATAGCCTGCACCTGCTCTCTTTCCCCCTCTTCCCCATCCCCATTTATAACTCTAACTCAGAGAATCTGCCCCCAACTCTGGTTCTTTCATGTAACTTGGGTTCTGTTTCCCCTCTAATTATACTTTTTTGTGTTTGTATTCCAAGATATTAAGTTTCCATGTATCTTTTTCATAATCCTTCATTTTTGTTGAGCCTTCCCCCTCCCCCTCATTTTCCATCCCTTGCCCCTCTATGCCTGAACATTCCCACCCCTAGTTATCCCCCTTTCTTCTTTTGTTTCCCTATGTTTTACTATATCCCCTCTCTTAATAGGTCCATGCTCAATGTCTTGTTTCTAATTTCCTGGCTTCCTCATCTGTGCCAAGCTAAACATAAAAAATATTCAAAGCTAGGATCTACACATGAGAGAGAGCATGCACCATTTGTCCTTCACAGACTGGGTGCCTCTCTTAGTATAATTCTTAGTATAGTTCTGTACATTTACCTCCAAGTTTCACACTTTTTTCAGCTGAGTAATAGTCCCTTCTGTCTACATACCTCCGTTTGCCTTAACAGTTCCACAGCTGATACACATCTAATTTGATTTCATTTCCAAACTGTTGTGAATGAAGCAGCAGTGAATACAGATGTACAAATATCTCTGTGAAACACAGAGTCTTTTCAGTATACACCTAACAGCACTAAAACTGGGCTATATAGTAGGACTATTTAGAGTTGGGTTTTGTTGTTGTTTATTTGTTTTTTTGAGAGGAATTTTTCTGGCTTTGTTTTTGGAACTCTCTTTAGTGATTTCCGAGGTACCTGTAATAGTTTACACCACCAACACAGTGTATAAGAGTAAATCAGATTCAAGACCACATTAAGATCGCAAACCATGAAAGGCAGTTTTTTTCCCCAAAGGATCTAAAGTAAGATCAACATCTGCAAATCAGCATGTGTAATTCATTACTTAAAAGCAGAAGCCATATATCAAAGCAGGAAAGACCTTCAATAAAGTTCAGTGCCCCTTCATAATGAAAAAGCCTGAAGAAATTGTGAACAGGAGGAATAGTTGTGTGGAAGATAATAAAAACTACATGTGACTCACCAACAGGAAACATTATTCTAAGGGGGGGGAAACTTCAAGTATTTTCTCAAATTCTGGAATGAAACAAGTAATCCTACTCTCTCTGCTTTGTTTTATTTAAATTTCTTTTAATTTTTGAGACTTTCATAAATGAGTACTATATTTCCATCATCTGTACCCTTCTCTCCCTGCAGCTCCTCCCATGTGTGTGCGTGTGTTCACACACACGCACACACAGACACACACAGACACACTTCTCTCTCTCTCTCTCTCTCTCTCTCTCTCTCTCTCTCTCTCTCTCTCTCTCAATTCACCAGGCCTCCTCACTCCCCTGGAGCCTCAAGTCTCTTGAGGGTTAGACCCATCTCCTCCCATTGAAGAGTGACCAGGCAATTGTCGGGGGACTTGGACCAGCTCCTGTATGCTGCCTATCTAGTGACTCAGTGTCTGAGAAGTCTCATGGGTCCAGGTTAGTTGAGACTGCTGGTCTTCCTATGGGGTTGCCCTCTTCCTCAGCTTCTTCCAGCCTCTCCCTAATTCAACCACAGGGGTCCCCAACTTTAGTCCATTAGTTGAGTGTATCTGCATCTGTCTCAGTCAGCTGCTTGTTAGGCCTCTCAGAGGACAGCCCTGCTAGCATTCTATGGTGAGATATGAGAAAGCATCAGTAATAGTGCCAGGCTTTGGAACCTCCTGTGGAGATGGATCCCAAATTGGAACAATCACTGGACTGCCTTTCCCTCAGTCTCTTCTCCAATTTTGTCCCTGCAGTTCTTTTAGAAAGTAACAATTCTGGGTCAGAGTTTTGACTGTGGGATGGAAACCCCATCCCTCCACTTGATACCCTGTCTTTCTACTAGAGGACTCTATGAGTTCCCTCTCCCCACTGTTGGGCATTACATTACATCTAAGGTCTCTCCCTTTGAAGCCTGAGAGTCTCTCACCTCCCAAGCCTCTGGTACTTTCTAGAATATTTCCATTCATTCTGCTGACCCTCAGGGCTTCTCTTCTGTCTCCCCTGCCCCCATACCTGACCAGGTTTCTCTTTTCCCCTCCTCCCTCCCTCTGCCTCCCAAGTGGGATTGAAGCATCCTTACTTGAACCCTTCAGCTTGTTAACCTTAAGTTCTGTGAATTTTATCCTAGGTGCTCTGTACTTTTTTGGCTAATATCCACTTATTAGTGTGTGCATGCCATGCATGTCATTTTGAGTCCGTTACCTCACTCAGGATGATATTTTCTAGTTCCATCCATTTGCCTGAAAAATTCATGATGTCCTCATTCTTAATAGCTGAATAGTATTTCAGTGTGTGAATGAACCACATTTTCTATATCCATTCTTTGTTGGTGAGAAATTTGGGTTGTTTCCAGCTTCTAACTATTACAAATACTATGAACATAGTAGAGCGCTTGTCCCTGTGGTATGGTGGGACAACTTTTGGGTATATGCCCAAGAGTGGTATCACTGGGTCTTCAAGTAGATATATTTTCAATTTTCTGAGGAACTTCCAGATTGGTTTCCAGAGTGGCTTTAACAGTTTGCAATCCCACCAGCAATAGAGGAGTGTTCCTCTTTCTCCACATCCTCACCACTAAGCACTTTCACCTGAGGTTTTTTTATAGGTTATTTTATTTATTTACATTTCAAATGTTACCTCCTTCCCGGTTTCCCCTCCGCAAACCCCTATCCCATCTCCCATTTCCCCTGCTTCTATGAGGGAGCTCCCAAACCCACTCCTTTCTCACCACCCTAGCATTCCCATACTTTGGGGCATCCCAGACTCCTCACAAGACCTAGGGCCTCCCCTTTCATTGATGCCAGATAAGACATAAGCATCTGGAGCCATGGGCCCCTGCATGTGTACTCTTTGGTTAGTGGTTTAGTCCCTGGGAGCTCCGGGGGTTCTGCTTGGTTGTTACGTTGTTCTTCCTATGGAATTGCAAACCCATTCACCTTCTTCAGTCCTTCTCCATTGGGGTACCCTTGCTCAGTCTGATGGTTGGCTTCAAGCATCCAAATCTATATTGGTCAGGCTCTGGTAGAGCCTCTCAGGGGACAGCCATACCAGGCTCCTGTTGGCCAAAAGCAATCTACAGACACAATGCAATCCCCCATCAAAATTTGAACTCAATTCTTCACAGAGATAGAAAGAGCGATCCTCCAATTCGTCTGGAATAACAAAAAACCAAACCAAATCAAAACAAAACCAAGATAGTTCTCAAGAATAAGAGAACCTCTGGGGGAATCACCATCCCTGACCTCAAACTGTACTGCAGAGCAATACTGATTTTAAAAAAAAAAACAGCATGGTATTGGTACAGAGATCAGGTAGATCAATGGCATAGAATTGAAGATCCAGAATTAAACCCACACACCTATGGTCACCTGATCTTTGACAAAGAAGCCAAAGCCATCCAGTGGAAAAAAGACAGCATTTTCAACAAATGGGGTTGATTCATCTGACGGTAAACATGTAGAAGAATAAATTGATTTATTCTTATCTCCTTGTACAAAGCTCAAGTCCAAATGGATGAAGGACCTCCACATAAAACCAGATACACTGAACTTAATAGAAGAGAAAGTGCAAAGGATCCTCAAACATCAGAAGAGGGGGACATTTCCTGAACAGAACTCTATATACCGACTGCCAGTTAGACCAGCACCATTTACTGAAGATGCTTTCCTTTTTCCATTGTATGTTTTTGGCTTCTTTGTCAAAGATCAAGTATCTATAAGTATGTGGGTTTATTTCTGTGTCATATTCTATTCCACTGATCAACCTGTCTCTGTACTATCTATTAACGTAATCCACTATATAAACAAACTCAAAGAAAAGATCACATGTTCATATCATTAGATGATGAAAAAGCATTCGCAAAATACAATACCCCTTCATGTTAAAAGTATTGGAGAGCAGGAATTCAAGGCTCATACCTAAACATAATAAGAGCAATATACAGCAAACCAATATCAAATTAAATGCAGAGATATTTGAAGCAATCAGGGACAAGACAAAGCTGTCCACTCTCCCAGAATCTATCCAATATAGTACTCAAAGTTCTAGTTAGAACAATAAGACAACAAAAGGAGATCAAGGGAATACAAACTGCAAAAAAAGAAGTCAAGTTATCACTATTTGCAGATGATATGATAGTATACATGAGTGATCCAAAAAATCTACTAGAGAACTTCTACAGCTGATAAACAACTTCAGCAAAGGGGTTGGATATAAAATTAATTCAAACAAATCAGTAGCCTTCCTTTATTCAAATGATAAATGGGCTGAGAAAGAAAATATGGAAATAACACCCTTCACGATAGTCACAAATAATAGAAAATATCTTGGTGTAACTCTAATCAAACAAGTGAAAGTTCTATACGACAAGAACTTCAAGTCTCTCAAGAAAGAAATCAAAGAAGACCTCAGAAAATAGATCGATCTCCCACAGTCATGGATTGGTAAGATTAACCAATAGCTATAGTAAAAGTGGCCATACTAACAAAAGCAATCTACAGATTCAATGCAATCTCCTTCAAAACTCCAACACAATTCTTCACAGATGTGGAAAGAGCAATTCTCAATTTCATATAAAAAAAAACAGGATAGCGAAAATAATTCTTAATATTAAAAGAACTTCTGGGGGAATCACCATCCCTGACTTCAAAGCTGTACTACAGACCAATAGTGATAAAAACTGTATGGTACTGGTACAGAGCCCTCTTTAACACACACACACCAACCCTTACCAGCTCAACATCTTAGCTCGATTAGTGTCTGGACTCTAAACGAGATGGCCACTAGGTGGAGCCCTAGGATTTTCCAAGACAGACCAGCCTGTTCTGTACTGAACTTGTTTTTCTATTCAACTCTCCAGTTTGTTCTTTCTGGCTTTGCAGGGAAGGAGGGATCCTCCTGATTTAAAATGCCTTGAAATTTGTGCCTAATAAAGTAAAAAAAAAAAAGAGGTCTGGGGTTCCTGATATAATTTTTCTGATATCTATAGATGTTTGGCTTATAAAATGTGCACACACACCCCCGCCAAAAAAAAAAAAAAAAAAAAAAACCCTATAATAGGGGGTTTTCAGAGGAGAAACCAGGAAAGAGGATAACATTTGAAATGTAAACATAGAAAATATCTAATTAAGAAATGTACACCCAAGGAGGCCTGACCTTAAGTCTCAAGATCTAGCTCAGCATAATTGCAAATGGATCTACTATCCTAGACCAAGAGAGTAGGGTTTTCAGAAGCTCCCTGTGTTATCCCCCATGCTCATTATAATTAACACACTAATAATAGCCTTTTAGTGTCCTCTAATAGACAAATTACTGTATAGTCTTAATATGTCCTTCCCACTGTAACTTTCTACATTAGGGGCTTAGTAGGAACAGCAGAGTTCCATCTTATCAGGTCCAAAGGAATCTCCACTCCCCTACATTCTAAAAGGCAGAAGGGACAAATGGTGATCTGTGGTGCCTAGTAGCACACCAAAGCTTCTGCTGTTCTCTAGGCTCCTTCAGTATCACAAGTACACATTTCAAAGCCCATGTCTCTTCCCACCTCCTCCAAAGCTCCCTCTAGTTCACATGCTTCCCCACTCATTCTCCTTATAACCCTGATGCTTTAGCTATAGTTCTCTCTCTCTCTCTCTCTCTCTCTCTCTCTCTCTCTCTCTCACACACACACACACACACACACACACACACACACACACAATAAAAAAACCTTCCCTGTAGCCATACCATGAAGTGTTCATATCATCAATGTATACACACCTAAAATAATACGATGAATCCTGGATGAGTTGTAGTGGGTTACAGACTTGTGTGTATAGCCAATGACTGCAATGATATGGATGCCTAGTCATGTAGGGTCAAAGGTCCCAGTGAGCGCTTTGAATTCCCTAACATAAGTGGAATTCCCAGAAACCTATTTTGTATTGTATTTGGAACAGGTCAAATATGAAGAAAAGGGTTATTGTTGTTTGAATTAGAAATGACCCCCCCCCATAGGCACACATATTTGAGCACTTGGTCTCTGGTTATTTGTAACTGCAAAGGAAGTAAAACTACTAGCACCACAAATATTGGAGAGATAAATGTTATGGAGAATGAAACAATGAATGACCAGCTTGAGGGTGAACTGTCTTCTTCTTAAGACCAATCTGAATTTAACATTTGCTTGTCTTTTATGTAACACTTATATTTGGCATACACTACACATTAAGATACTTATTAACACACAATTCTGACTTCCCAGATAAAGTATCAAATCCTTGAGGACTAGAACCTTATCCCTGCAGACCTAAAATAGAAACTAGCATGAAATAGTAGCTCAGAAAATGCCTGAGGCAGAGGCATGAGAGCCAAGAATCTGAGGAAAAACTGAGACCCAAATAGATCAGATCTTATTTTTAAAAAGAAAGTAAAGGGGGAGGAAAGAAAGACAGAGAGGGGGAGAAGGAGGGAGAAGGGAAGAAAATATTTATCAACCCATAGGAAAAACAACAATATCAACCAACCAGACTCCCCAGAGCTCCCAGGAACTAAACTACCAACCAAAGAGTACATATAGAAGGTCCCATGGTTCCAACCACATATATAGCAGAGGATGTCCTTGTTGGACATCAATGGGAGGAGCGGCCCTTGGTACTGGGAAGGCTCCATGCTCCATTGTAGGGGAAGGCCAGGGCAGGGAGGCAGGAGTGGGTGGGTGGGTGAGTGGATGAGCATCCTCATAGAATCAAGGAAAGGGAGGATGGGACAGAGAGTTTCCAGAGGGAAAACTGGGAAAGGGGATAAAATTTTAAATGTAAGTAAATAAAATATCCAATAAAAATATCAAATATGCAAGGAACATATCTCAGACTAATAAATTTGCCTTCCTTTCTTAAACACAGTAGTTACTTTCCTACTAACCATCTCCTGTGTGGCAAGTGATGTCCTTAAAGCCCACACACACATAGATGATATTTTCTCATTGAGTTGCACTGGGTTTATATCAGCTGGAAGCCCCAGTAAGAGGAACGTTTGAGTTCACTCTTCACCCTGATGAACTTGGAGCAAAGCAGATGCAAAAAAACGGTGGAAAGGATCATGTTTTAACACAACTCAGGAGGATGCTGTACAGAGCCAAGGATATTGTGAAAGGAGTAGGTTCCCTCTCAAGTAAGAGCTTCCAGAGAAGACAAAGATTCTCTGGGAACCTCTGGCTGGTGGTGCACTGAGACGGACACATGGTATTCAAAGTTGAATGACATCATGATTCAATCTGAAATGTGCTCTCTCTCTCTCTCTCTCTCTCTCTCTCTCTCTCTCTGTGTGTGTGTGTGTGTGTGTGTGTGTGTGTGTGTGTGTGTGTGTTCATGTAGCAGCTAAGTAGAAATAAGTGGAATTTCAACTAACAAATATTACAGAATTGTGTAAGTATGAATTCAATAATAATTGGAATAATAATCAGGCTCTGCTCCCAAGCAAGAAAGTCTAAGAGAAGTGCATTAAGTTTAAGCAATGCCACAGCCTACAGCTTCCTCTGTTCCCCATTCTTAAATCTCTTCTGTCCCCACATTCTCATTGGGGACGAGCCATGGGTTGTCAGCTGACAACCCACTTTCACATTGTTGCACTAAATTGAAATGCTTAGATATACAAAAATCTCATAATGCTGGCATGTCTTTGGTCTGCTGATATAAGGGGTTATATCTTAGTGTACTTTGGTTCCTAAATATCAAAAAAAATCCATTTTAGAAAATATGAAAAATTAAAGCAGCAAAGTAGACAATGAGTTAAGACTGTTCCTCTCACTCTATCTACTGATTTTATAGGTCATAGCATTATATTGGAAGAGTCAGAAGTCGGACTAAGACTGCAGAATATTGTGTTCAATTATTTATTGATATCATCTGCATTGAATATGAAATGAATCAGTAACATATAGATATTGAAGGGTCCTCAGAGTTGGCACAAAACACACTTAGACACCAAATTCTCAGCACAAAGGAGATTTACTTACTCCACAAAGATAAGTGGGCTGTCTCTGGGTCCCACAAAGACAGCAGGAGGCGGCTGTGCAGGAGTGGCTTTTAGGAGAAACTAGGATGAGCTGGTTAATTCCAATTGGACATATTTGTCATCATAGCCAAACATGTATTTTGATAGCTGGACTTTGGTGGTCAGACTCAGGAATAAGGAAGTCTAGTGGTTTAACAAAGGGAGTTGGGGTGGGCAGAACCTGTAGGCACCTGACTGGGCCTGTTAGAGCCCTTTATTCCCACCCTTTTGTTTTATGTTTGGGTCACTGTGTATTGTTGTCTGGCTGCTTCCTGTTGTTCCGGGGCAAAGATCAAGGAAAAGGATTATTAGTCTAAAGGGATTGAAGGTGGGTCTGGTGAAGGAGGAGGTAGGAAGAGTAAATGGCTCAAGAGAAAAGAATAAACTCCAATGAGTTCTAGGTTGAAGAGGACTCACAGATCAGTAATTGCCTCATACAGACTCAATTTTGGAGTCCAAAAGCATCAAAGTCCTAAGCTATGAGGACAGAGCCACGCAAAGTGCCACCTGCCATAACTGTTCCAATTAAGACAGTGACCAGACTCATACCCACCAAAATAGGCAGTCTCTAGGAGGACAAGTTCTTGAGAAAAGAAAAAATATACACATTAAAATGTAGATTGGCTAAATAAGGTCAATTAAAGGATGACTGCCACCAGAAAACAGGGTCCAGTTGCATTGGGGAAGAATGTAATTTGAGAGATTTCCATTATACTAGAATAGCCTTTTCTGGGTACCCAGATGAACTCTATAATTGAGACATTTTGGAAACATGGAAGGTTGGCAAGGCTTTTGACAAATGGTAAAAGTCTATGGTGTTTGTGTGGAGAGGTTGAGAGAACCCATCTTTGTTAGCCAAGGCGAGCTGGGATGGCTGGAGCTAAGCAGTCAGTAGTAGGTAGTGGGAGATTGGTAACTGCATCTCCAGTGAAAGGGACTGCAGCTACAGGAGATAATTAAAAAGAAGCACAAAGAAACCAGGAGAAAACATTTAAGGAAGGATAAGTAAAATTGAGAAGGAAACGAGTTTGGTTGAATGACCTCAACCAAGTGAGAGGCAGGCCATAAGAGTATGGCTGTAAGTACATAAGAGTGTATCAAAGAGAAGGTGACTGAGGTGGGTTGGGTTTGGTTGAGTCTTGTAATTGAGTGTGTAGAATTTGTTCAGAGCAGTTGATGTCCAAGGACACCTGGACAGCCAATGTAGTTAGGGGAACCATTTGGCAGCGAACATTAATTGTGGCCACAGATATCCAAGATTTAAAGGGGTTAACTCTTTTTCCATTATAGAAATGCACCTTGGATCCCAGTAGCCCATCTATCTTTCCAATGGTCTTTGATATACATTTGAAAGATGATGCCCTTGGTGGTGTGGAGCAGTTCAGAGCAGACCTGCCCATTGGGTGTTGCCAGTAGATTTTGCAGACCCAACTGGGATGTCCCTCATATTTTGTGAAGAATGCATCACTTTTGGAGGAATTGATCCAACTGAAGCAGGTGAAAAGTGGTTGATTGTGTTTATGGAAATAAATCAGGACTTAATGGGAATTGTAACAGGAACACTGCATCCAGGGTACTGATAACCTAGATAGAGTCAATTAGGGTTATGAGGGTGTCCCTAACCTGAAATTTCCACACATATGGCAGTCGTGTGGGTAGAGAAGAAGGAGGAGTGAGAGGATGGGGAAAAGTTTCATCTTGTTCAGAAATAAGACAGAGGGTAATGCATAAGTTTAAGGGAACAGGGGCCATCTGGACAAATATGTAAGGTAGTGGCTAGGAACATACTGAGGGATGGGAGGAGGAGGAAGAAAGGAATAAAAAGGGTTTAGATTGGACAGGTGTTCTCAATGTGGGATTTCCTGAAGCCTAACTACAGTCAGGGTCATAAGTACCATAAAATAAGGTCTTTGAAACTTAGGTTGGAAAGGCAGTTTGTTGGTTGGGATGTACAAGGAAAACCTAATCTCCTGGCTATATAGGACAAGTTGGAAAATTTGTGAGAGGCCTAGAAAGGGGCCTAGACAGTCACAATGTGTCCAGATACATAATCTAATTGACTGTAAGAGAAGAAGCAGAAATTTATCAGGGATGGAAGAAGGGGAGGGACTTAGGTAATAGAAGGGGTCTCCTGAACATCAACTCAATGGGAGAAAGACAAGGGTTTGAGAGGCACAGGGCAAAAAATAGAGAAAAGCTCGATGGAAAAGTATAATCCAACTGAGATGAAGTTCTAGGGTAAGTTTGGTTAGTATTTCTTTTTAGGATACTGTTGGTGTATTCTACCTTACCAGAGGACTGTGGGTGGTATGGGATGTGAAAATGCTGGGAGTTTTGCAGATCCTGAAGCCCTGTATAACTTTAAAGGTGAATTCTGGGCTGTTATCTGGTGGGAGGGAGGAAGGAAGTCTGAAGTGAAAGACTGTTAGCAAACAGAGAGGCGGTGAAGATCAGTGCCCTTTTGTTTATGGTTGGGTAGGCCTCAACCCAGCCAGAGAGTGTCTTAATGCAGGACTAAAAATACTTAAAGCATTTTACAGTGAACTTGTGAATGAAGTCAGTGTCTTCTAATCACAGCCAGGAAGCAGTCTCCAAGCCTGTTGGGTGGGACAGGTAGAGGATCAAATAGTGGAGAAGAAGTTAATATGCTGACATACATTGCAGGTTTGGGCAGTCTTATTGCCAGGGTGATGACCAGGTAGGTTGGGGGAAAAGAGAAAAAAGATTTAGCATTAGAGTAAAATATATGATGTAGGTAGCAAATGATGTCCTGTGTTCAAGGAGGGTTGGATATATGGTAATCTTAGTCATGCAGTAGAAAAGCTCGGAGGGAAGTTGAGTGAGGATGTACAAGAAGTGAGTATCCAGGGACCTGTGGACAGAGGAAAGCAACTTGGATTTCTTGAGGGCTCTCCAAAGATAGGGAATAGAGATGGACAAGAGGGAAGTGTTTATGGGTGGGGGTAGGAGAGAATCCTAGCTAGGTGACCTGTGGGAAGAAGAGTTGAGCTTTGAAAAATGATAACCAGCAACCCCTAAAACCAAGGAAATTGAGGAATGAAGCAGTGTCAAATTGACTGTTGGAGAGGGAAGGACTGCAAAAGAAGAGGTCGTCTACATACTGAAGCAGTCAGGAAGAAAAAGGCAGAAAGCACTCCAGGTCCGTGGTGAGTGCCTGGCTAAAGAGACAGGGACTGTCTCTTGAGAAGGACAGTTCAGAAGGTTAGTTTTGGGGACTGGATTGTATCAAGATCTGTTAAAGCAAAGGCAAAAAATCTTGAGAATGGGTATCCAGGGATATTTAAGGGAAAAAAGCATCTTTGAGGTTTAGCACCAAGAAGTGAGTTATGTTGTCAGGGATAATGGAAAATATAGCAGAGAGGATAGCATAAGGGTTGGGGCCACATGGCGTAGAGGGATAGTGGCAGCATTAATGGAGTGAAGGTCCTAGACCGAGTGAAAAATTCTCTTAGGATTTTTGACTGCCAATATGGGTATATTGTAAGGTGAGGAGGTGGAACTTAGAAACTGCTTGGATTTCAAAACAAATGAATGATAGGTTTGAGGCCTTTGAGGCCGGTTGGGGGTAGGGGATATTAAGGTTTCGAGATGTAGGCAGAAGGGTCTTTGAATGTAATTGAAAGGGGTCTGTGATGTGTAGCAAGGGAAGAAAAGGTGGTGTCCCAGGTGGCAGGATTGACTAAACAAGGGATCAGGAGACAAGAGTGGTTTGGGGATTCAGGAGAGGGGGAGGGAGAGAGAGGAGAGAGAGAGAGAGGGAGAGAGAGAGAGAGAGAGAGAGAGAGAACAAATAGAGGTCAAAGAAAAGAGAATGAGGAACACAGAGGTGTCTCAGGAGCTGTGGCTGGGGCAGAAGGCATAATGAGTTAAATGATGAGTTTTGAAAGGACCGGAAATGTGGCTATGTACTCCAGCTAAGGGGAAGGGATATGAAAGAGGGAAAGGGGATGAGTGGATCCCCAGAATTCCATCAGGACTGAGAACGTGGCCCCAGTATACAGGAGGAATGTGATGAAACAACCTGACAGAGGAAGTGAGACCCTAGGCTCCTGGAGATTCATGAATGTGGCCAGAGCCCAGACTCTGTCAATCCTCAGTTGCTAGGCCCAAAAGGTCCAAGAAAAATTCAGGAAGGCTGGATGGACCCAGGAACGTTGTGCCCTAGGGCAGTCCAATGCCCAGTGACCCTGTTCTTGAGAGAAAAAGGACAGGTGGGCCTTCAAGGATTTGGACAGGTGCAGGCACAGTGACCTTCCTTGCCACACTTGAAGCAGGGACCTAGTGGCTCTTTCTGGAAATTCATTAGAGATCCTGTTCCAAGAGTTTGTACTTGTGTTTCTCATTGCATTCAATGATGCGTTCATAAAAAGTTGAAGAAGTAGGGGTTATGTTCTCTGGGGATTTGGTAAGGTGTGGGGGTAAAACCTTGCTTCCATGGGCCCATGCCAAGGCATCCCTTCCCCCTGAGTATAGTATACTATACTGCCACACAGTATGGTATAGAATAGAGATTATTCAGGGCAGGGGAAGGGAAGTTAAGAGGGTAGTAGAGGCAGAGAAAGGCAGAGAGGAAAGAGTGGAGAAGTAGAGGAGGCCGGCCATGACCATGAGGAGAGAGGGGGTAAAAGAATGGGGAGAGAGAGGGAGCAAGAGGGCAAGAGGCAAGAGAGAGAGGCAAGAGAGGAAGGGGGGCCACGCATCCCTTTATAGTGGACCAGGCCTACCTGGTTGTTGCCAGGTCGCTGTGGGGAGAGGCATACCTAGCAGTTGCCAGGTAACTGTGGGGTGGAACTTAGACAGAATGCTAATATCCATCACAATTATGGAAGACCCTAAGTACCAAGGCCAGAACCTTGGCTTGGGGTTTAATCAGGCCTTGGTCCAGTCATTTAAATATATGTCTGAGTAGAAATGGGGAAAACAGTAGGTCATAAAAAGTTGTTGGTCAACTAGAGTCCCTCAGGTCTATGTTTGTATGATGAAGCAGGGACTGTGTGGTGCATCAGAGGAAAGAAGAGGAATTTTCAGACTTGCCTTAATCACCTCTTGGACTTTTTGGAAGTTAATTGGTTTAAGGGTTGCTCCCCTCAGGCCAGGGTGGAAACAAGTAATAAACCAGTCCCTGGCCTGGTAATCATCACCTTCTTGTAATCTCAATGAAAATCTTTATTAGATCTATCTATCTATGCTGCATCTCTGGCATGGTGGGTCCTGTGTGTTTGGTGTATTTGATATGCGTAGTCACAGGCCTTTTTCCATACTTGTCTTCATTCCCCCAGGAAGGAGGTTATTGGAAAGGAGCATACAGAGGTCATGAAAGGAATGGTCCCAAGATTGTGTTAGGTGCCTGAATTGTTTGATAAAGGTAGTAAGGTCTGAGGTAAAGAAAACCAGACATTTTTTTTTAAAACAGGATTAACATGATTTTTGGACATTTAACAACAGACACCAAATTGTGAAGGGAAATCCACTAACGATGTGCCTCCCAGTCAACAGGATGTGCCTACAGACCATGCGAAGGAGTCTGCGAAACCAGTAAAATTTGTGGCAGGGTGCAGTCTTTCCAATCCCACCAGACACAACAGGAACAACAGAACAGAGCAGGAAAGCTCAGTGATCTATCAAAACCCAATAACCTAGGGAATGTTCAGGACAGCAAGGAATGGGGGATAAGGAGATGGGGAAGAGAAGGAGCAGAAGGGAGGGAAGAGCCACCGGCCAATCTTAGTCACATCACCAAAACGAAAGGACCTCCAAGTCTGCACAAAACACACCCATATACCAAATCCTCACTCCAATAGAGATTTAATCACCCTGGAAAGATCAGTGGTCCACCTCTGCACCCCACAAAGACAGCAGCAGGAAGCACTGCAGGAGTGGTTTTTTAAGAAGAAAAGGTGGGAGGTCACACTAAGACCAGTTAGTTCTGATTGGACACGTTGGCCAGGGTAGCCAAATAAGAAAGTTTGATAGCTAAACAGTGGTGGTCAAACTCAGAAACGAGGAAGGGGCCAGATAAGAATGTCTATTTAACTGATGCAGGAGTGGGGTGGGCGCGAGAGCAAGCCCTGCCAGCACCACGTGTGGGCTATTAGAGTCTTTCAGGTATGATCAAGCAACTTAAAAAAATCAGTTCTTAAATCTCAGGCCATTTTAACTTCAGATCACACATCCGTTGTTTATAATCCTCTAAACTTAGTCAAAATATATGACTTTGAAGGCAAACTTGAGGCAGACTATTACCTACCAGTGGTACCCTTAGTTTGTTTTGGTTCAGCTCTTTGCTTATACATAACAAAGAACAGCACGGGTAGAGATCCAGAAGTAAATAAAGCAGAGTGGGGCAGGAAGCTTATCCAGGGTGAATAGAACGTGGACTATGGAGTGGAAAAGTAGAACAATGTGAAAATGAAAAGCAGGGTCAAAGCCTGCTTTGGAGTCTAAACATCAGTGCAGGAGAGATTTACTAAAGATACAAACAGAGAAAGGCATTATCAATATGACTTTTATTTATTATTATTATTATTATTAAATATTTTTATTTTTTATTAAATATTTTTATAATCCAGTCCTTATCCCCCTCCCAGTCGGCCCTCCCACCGGTCCTCATCCCATTCCTCTTACCCCATCTCCAAGAGGATGTCCCCACCTTTCCACCCCCACCCCACCAGACCTCCCCACTCCCTGGGGCCTCAAGTATCATGAGGGTTAGGTGTATCTTCTCTCACTGAGGTGAGACCAGGCAATCCTCTGCTGTATATGTGTTGGGGGCCCCATATCATCTAGTATATGCTGCCTAGTTGGTGGCTCAATATCTGAGAGATCTCAGGGGTCCAGGATAGGTGAGACTGCTGGTCTTCCTATGGGGTCGCCCTCCTGCTCAGTCTTTCCAGCTTTTCTCTAATTCAACCACAGAGCCTCTAGCTTCTGTTCATTGGTTGTGTGTAAGTATCTGCATCTGAGTCTTTCAGCTGCTTGTTGGGCAAGCTCTCAGAGGGCAGCCATGCTAGGCTCCTGTCTGTGACCACACCGTAGCATCAGTAATAGTGTCAGGCCTTGGAGCCTCCCCTTGAGCTGGATCCCAATTTGGGCTGGTCACTGAACCTCTTTTCCCTCGGTCTCTTCTCCATTTTTGTCCCTACAGTTCATTTAGACAGGAACAATTCTGAGTCAGAGTTTTTGACTGTGGGATGGCAACCTCATCCCTCCACTTGATACTCTCTATACAGCTGATGGACTCTACAAGGTCCCTCTCCCCAATGCATTTCATCTAAGGTCCCTCGCTTTGAGTAGTGAACTTCTGTCACAGCTCAGGTCTGGAGTACATTATAGAGGACCCACCGCTTCCTACCTCCTGAGATTGCCTGTTTCCATTCTTTCTGCTGGCCCTCAAGGCTTCACCCTGTTCCCCACTCCAACACCTGATCGTGTTCCCCTTTTCCCCTCCCCGTCTCCTCTCCCAAACAAGTCCCTCTCTCCTTCTGTCCTCCATGATTGCTTTCTTCTTCCACCCAAGTGGGATTGAGGCATCCTCACTTGGCCCCTTCAGCTGGTTAACGTTCTTGAGGATGTGTGGATTGTATTCTTGGTATTCTGTACTTTTTTGGCTAATCTCCACTTATTAGTGACTACATAGCATGCATGTCTTTTGGGTCTGAGTTACCTTACTCAGGATAATATATTCTAGTTTCATCCATTTGCCTGCAAAACTCATGATGTCTTCATTCTTAATAGCTGAGTAGTATTCCATTGTGTAAATGAATCACATTTTCTGTATCCATTCTTCCTTTGTGGGAAATCTGGTTGTTTCTAGCTTCTGGCTATTAAAAATAAGTCTATAGTGGAGTACATGCCCCTATGGCATGGTGGGGCATCTTTTGGGTAAGTGCTTGAGTAGTATAGCTGGGTCTTCAGGTAGATCTATTTCCAATTTTCTGAGGATCCTCCAGATTGATTTCCAGAGGGGACTGTACCACTTTGCAATTCCACCAGCAATGGAGAAGTGATTCTCTTTCTCCACATCCTCACCAACATGTGCTATCACCTGAGATTTTGATCTTAGCTATTCTGAGTGGTGTAAGGTGGAATCTCAGGGTCACTTTGATTTGCATTTCCCTGATCACTAAGGACTCTGAACATTTCTTTAACTGCTTCTCAGCCCTTCGGGATCCCTATGTTGTGAATTCTGATTAGTTCCATTCTACATTTTTTGATTGAGTTGTTTGTTTTTTTTCAAGTTTAGCTTCTTGAGTTTTTTTTTTTAATATATATATATTTTGGATATTATCCCTCTATTAGATGTGGGGTTAGTGAAGATTTTTTCCCAATCTGTAGATTACTGATTTGTACTATTGACAGTGTCCATTGCCTTACAGAAGCTTTTCCATTTCATGAGGTCCCATTTATAAATTCTTACTCATAGACCCTGATCCGTTGGAGTTCTGTTTAGGAAATTTCTCCCATGCCAATGAGTTTGAAACTCTTTGCTACTTTCTCTTCTATTAGATTCAGTGTATCTGGTTATATGTGGAGGTCCTTGATGTACTTGGACTTGAGCTTTGTGCACCACCCATGTAGCACAGACTAGTAGGTGACTTGACCTTGGGAAGTGGAAACGGAGCTACCATATGAATTTATTGGGATAAACTGAACTATAGATGCACATGGACACATTAAAGTCTTATCAGGAAGACTATGCCCAAGAACTTACTGAACAGAGCAGAACAAGGAAAGGGTGTAACTCCCTCACCTAGACCCTAAACAAAGTAAGAGACATAGGATTGTTTATAGACCCACTGACCTATTATCTTATAATCCAGTGTGTGTACCAAGAACCAGCAAGCAGAGAAGTTCCATTTGTCCCAGGGGGCTTCAGCTTGGCTTGGTCCCTACTGACGACAGGGCCTATTCAACTGTCATCTGTCCGTCTTCCTGTTCTCCCATCTACACCTTTCATCCATCCACCTGCCCATTCCTTCATCTCGATCTACTCTAAGCTTTTCACCTCTGCAGCTAGACACACCTCTAAGCATCATCCTCAAATCCATGACCCACAGTGGCCTGTCTCACAACTGTAGCTTCCTCTCTGCAACACAGTCCAGGTCTCTTGTGTGTGTCTATTGTCTTCCCAGCCTTGGTTCCTCAAACTTCTTTGACACCCCTTGCCTACTTAACCCTCTGTAATTATTCTGTGGCCCACACATAGAGAAAGAAATTTAGTGTGTATTGTGTACTATGTGAACTGATTTTTAATATTATTAAGAATGGAAAAAAAAGAACTGTGTTCAATTCAGCCAGGGTTACCAAAGGAAGCAGAAATATCTTCCAAATAGATGCCATTAAAACCTCTATACTTTGTGAATTTATTGTAATAATAATATTAATAATAAACTCTGACAATGTATAAATACACAAACATGTCCACTCATGTTTCTGACATAGGGAACCCAGGACAATAGGGCTGCTGTTCCAGCGTGCCTGAGGCCCTGGCTTCCCATCCTTAGGAAAACAAAAACAGAAAACAGAAAGAAACAAAAGCAAAATGGAAAAGCAATCTGCTCCTTTCAGAGACCTTAAGGATAACTCTGAACCCTAAGTCAGTACAGGAAAAATAGAAGTGCACATCCTACTTCTCTTTCCACAACTCTCTCTCTCACCGTAGGTTTGCAAGGGTAATTTTATCTTTTAATATCTTGATAAGGAAACCGGGGTTCAGAATTAACCTGTCCAAAGATGAAGCTAGTGCAAAGGCAGAGAAGCCAGATTAAACCTGTCTTCCCAGGTTCCATCACTCTGCTTTCCTTTGGAAGCATCACTTGTTTTCCCTTTGTAAACTCACCTGATCATATTCCTATAGAAAATGTTCCAGCTCTCCCGTCTAGCTTTCCACATACTCTGGATACACAGCTATTGTTTTTATATGCTTCCTCTTCCCGGTTTTCTCTTGCTTGGGAGGGGGAAAAAAATCATCTTTTTCATCCCTCGGGTACTACTAGATGTTGAATGTATCCTAAATTTACTATACTCACTGACAAAGACTTCCTCTTAATGGAACAAACAATTCATTCTGGATAACTAAATCCACTTCCGGAGACCGGCCACTGCCCTCAGAGGAGCTGACTACAAGTGTGTGCGCCCCCAAGTGGCCAGAGCGACCTTCGGATCAAAAGCGCGCTCCCCAAATGGCTGCGCGTTCCAGGGAAGACTTGAGTCTCCCTGGGACAAGAGCACCACGGGAGGACACGCCCCCAGCGGATGACGCGCACGCGCCTGAGAGGCCCGAAGCGACTCGGTGCCAGGACTGCGCCAGTGCATAGAAAACCGTTTGTATAGGACTTTCAAAGCTGTGGTTTCTGTGATGCGAGGCACACAGGGCTCATACAGTAGCCTCACAATTTAGGACCTCCAGCCATAGGGGCTGCAGATGCTGCCTCATCTATACCCATCACTCATCCTTCGACTCCTTGAGAATAGCTCGCAGGGCCCCACGATGCCCAGTCTCGCCTGAGGCATACGCTGCCTCCAGCAGGGGGCGCTGAGGTGTCCGGTGCTGAACACTGCTGGCGGTGCTGCTGCCCAGGTACCTGTTGCTGGCCCCTTGAGGACTGCTAGAAATGGGGTGGCAAGATAGGAAAAGACCTGCCACCGCCAGGTACTAATTCAAGCACAGCTTAAAGAGCAAAAGACTCCCTCTACCTGTAAAGCACCGTCTTCCATTTGAGTGGGTACCTTGGCTTATGGACCACATGAACCACATACAGAAATAATAGGTCCTTCCTAGAGGAGGTTGTTTTCTTACCTCTGGAGAACTTAGAATTCAAGTCTGAGTCATTCCGATCTTTATTGTCTCAGAGTTCGACAGTCATGTCATTGTAGAATAACTAGAACTTGATCCTCCTGTACCCGGTCTTAACAGAAAGCTGATTGGGAAATGACGATCCTGCGATATTTCTGTGTTGGGAGAACATGATAACAGCGCTGTAGCACATAAAGAGAAGAGCACTACATTTACCCCTATATGAACAACCAGGAACTCCACAGTGGATTAAGAGTTTATTTTCAGCCTATAAATGTCTTAATCTTTTGAATAACCAGCTGGATTCTAAAATTTTATAAGGTAATGTGAAAGTTTGGTAGATCCACATTAACAGTGAGTTCATATGGGAATTCAATCATTTGAAATTTTTAAAAAGCACTAAAAATAAAGAACACAGGTGGAGATTATGACTTCCAGATATTAAATCAGACTGTAAAGCATGATTTACAAGGCAGTACTGATGCCTTAATACACAAATTGAGTGTGGACTAGAAGAAAAGGCACAAAATGTGTTTAAAGCCATTTCAAACCACTGGGGCATGCATTTTTTAAAATAAATAAGTGTTGAAACAACATTCATAAGGAAAAAAAGTGGATTAGAGATACAGTGTAAAAACTGACTCTATAAGTTCCAAAGAAAATATGACAATAACCTTATTCTGAGAAAAAATCTTTTCTCAGAAGTATAGGTAGTGAAGCAAAAGTTGATAGACTTGCTAACAAAATACTTTACACTGTCATGGCACACAAGAGCAAAATGACATCTAACAAGCTGGGGAAAAGTACAGCATATACTTCAAAGTCTCTTATTCCTGTGGATAAAGGTCTAAACAATTGGCTTCCATAACGGAAGATCTGTTTATAATAAACAGAAATTTATAATGTGTAATTTACAATAGACAAAAGTGTGCTGGCTGGATAATCAATTTAGTGCCAAGGCTGTTCAAGATAAATATTTACACACACATATATACTAGATAGATTAGATAGATAGTAGATAGGTAGGCAGATAGATAGACAGATAGATAGAGATGGATGGATGGATAGATGATAGATAGATAGATAGATAGATAGATAGATAGATAGATAGATAGATAGATAGAGACAGATGATAGATGAAATGGGTGGCATGTATCTGTACCACTGGCATGTAGTACCCGAAGAGACCAGAAGAGAGCATCACATCCCCTGGACTGGACAGAGGGAAGTGAACTGTCATATGGGTACTGGAAATTGAATCCCTATATTCAGGAAGAGCAGCCAGTGCTCTCCACCTCTGACCCATTTCTCCAGCCCTCAAGGGGATTCTGTAAGGACTGATCTTCAACAAATGATGCCAAGACAAGTAAGTGTCCATGGCCAAAGAAAGCCGGGCCTCTCTGCATTCACATTTTAAATCAAGATAGATGGCAGGTCTAAATAGACAAAGCAAAATAAAACCTTTAGAAGGAAAAATCATAACTGTGTAAAGTTAACTCAGGCAAGAGACAAGATACAAGCAAGAAACTGGATAGTTTGCACTTAGTTTAAAGCATTTCGTTATTGTCAAAAGACGATCAAGAGAAGAAAAGGACAACTTAAAGAACAGAGAAAATAGGTGCAACTTATGTCAGATGAGGAACCTATATCCAGATTATGTAAAGAACTAATAACTAAATAATCAAGTTTTCCAAATTGGCAAAGTATTTACACACACACACATACACACACACACACACACACACACTTGCATAAGTAGCCAAAAGCTGCAAAAAGGATCCTCAGAGTCACAAATCATTAGAAAAAATGCAAGCCAGCGCCACAGAGAGATACTGCTTTATGCCCAGTAGGATGACCATAACAATAACTTTAAAAAAGGATAAATCACCTGGCCCTGCCCCTCACTGGCCCATAGCACAGTGGCTGCCCAGGCAATGGAGTGGGCACAGAGGCCTGGCCCTGCACCTTGACTGTCACTGTAGTGCTCTCCTGGGTTGATGGCTTCTAGAGAAAGACTCATCCTCCCTTAAGGGCTGATCACTAGGAATTTGACCGTGCTCCAGAGAATATAAGAACAACACAAAATGGACTTGTTGTTTTTCCTTTTTTTTTTCTTTTTGGAAGGGGAAGTCAGAGGGGGAAGGGAGACATACATGAGAGAACTGGGAGGTGAGCACAATCCGGGTACATGATATGAGATTCCCAAATAATCTACTCTTTTTTTAAAAGATGTTAAATCACAAGTATTGGAAAGAATGTTAAGAAACTAAAACACTCATACCTATTGGAATGTAAAATGATTCAATTTGTAAAAATATTTCAACAGTTGCTCAAACTGTTAAATACGGAGTTGCTATGTGACCTAGTAAATTATACACACTATTATGTGTATACCTAACAAAACTGAACACACATTCACGAAAAAACACTTGCATGTGAGTGTTGAGAGCAGCAGCATCTACAGTCTAGTTGCAGAGAAATGTCCAAACAGCAGGAGGTATATCTATATACTGGGATAGTATTAAGCTACATAAAAGGAATAGACTACTGGCATGTGGTATAAAGTGAATAGACCTTGAAAATAATACACTAAGCCAGGTGAGGATGGCACACACATATAATTCCAGAATTCAGAGGGCTGAAATGGAGGATCACTAGTTAAAAGTCAGCCTAGGCTACATAGCTAAAACCTGTCCCCCTCCCAGGAAAAAAAAATCAGTAAGCAAAACCTGAAAATAAGTTAGCGAGAAGAAGGTAGGAAGGAGAATGGGAATGGGGCAGCAGTGGTGCTGAGAGCACGGCATTGCTTCGATGATACCTTTGATGTACACACATCTCTCTCAGCGCCACGATACTGTCTCTCATACATATGTACAATCAGCTGGGGTTTTCTGGCAAGTCAGAATAGACTACGAGCAGGAGCAAACTAAGGCAATCCCATTATGAATTATTAACATGACTACAACAAGGTAAGTAGCAAAGGCCACAAGTGATTTAAGCAGCCTCGGTAAACAGTGTTTTGATTGGATAGGGTGCAGGCTAAATAGAAAATCATATGTAGATATTGTGCTCTAGTTGGTATGTTTGTTTTTCACAGGAGTATAAATTAGCAACTGGGAAAGAATTTTGTCTGTATTTTAGGGCTGAGAAAAAATAAGCACATTCATTGTGAATAATGACAGGTTTGTTCCATGTTGGAAAAAGAACTACAAAAATAGAGATGGAGGTAGCGATAAGCTAACACACACAAACTGGTGTTCATTATGAGAGGACTTGGAACGATGACAATTCAGTCAATACAGTGAAGTGTAGCATCTGGATCTTGGTTGCTAAATGTCATCCTACGTTCAAAAACAAAAAAGAGCACCACCACCACCACCACCACCACCACCTCCACCACTACCACCACCACCACCACCACAACCACCACCACAACCACTGCCACCACCATCACAACCACCACCACAACCACCACCACCACCACAACCACCACCACAACCACTGCCACCACCACAACCACCACCACCACCATCACCACCACCACCACCACTACCACCACCACCACCACCACCACAACCATGACAACCACCACCACCACCACCACAACCATGACAACCACCACCACCACCTCCACCACCACCCCCCCACCACCACCACAACCACAACAACCACTACCACCACCACCACCACCACCACCACCACCACCACCACCCCAAAAAACAAAACCTCTGGGCTTCTTGAAGAAAGTGTTCATTCAGAATTTGAGGCTGGGAAAAGAAAAGAAGAACTTTGAATAATCCACGGAAACACAAAGAATGTTTTAAAAAGAAATGAGTCCAGGAGCCAGTTTAGGAGTCCCATGCTGGGAAATTTTGAGCCACATAATAATATATTCTTACTTTATAGCCCATACAATCAAGTATATATTCATTAATCAATGTAGATAGGAGTAAGTGTAGGGGTCAATGAATCACTGAAGAATGTTATCCCAGACTCAAATGGTATACAAAAGGAAAGAGCATTTATTCTGCAGAAATCCAGCATGCAAGGGTCTACAATTCATAAAAAATGGTAACCTAGAGGTGGGTTCAGAGATTCAATTTAAAGCTGATTAGGGGGATTCCAGGGAGAGGTAGGTGACCTTTATCCCAATTGGTTGGCTCTAACTCTAGGGGTATGGGTAACTCTAGGATTGGCTAGAGTTCTGGGGGCTTTCCAAAACCATTACTTGGGGTCTGGGAACTTTATAAGAACCCTGTCTGACTAACCTTGGCTGGGCAGCTTCTGATTGGCTGCTCGTGGGCTGTGGTTTTTCTAAGAACTGGTCTGCTCGGTTCTGGGAAACAGAAACTTAGGTCTAGTCTCCTGAACTGGCATCTTGCAGCCTCTCATGGAGTCAGCCAAGCTCTCATTCTCTCCTTGAATAATGGCCTAACTTGAATCCTTAAGATATTTCTATGGGCTGGTACTGCTGCTTGAGGATCACCAGTTGGATTCTCAATCATCACTGGAAATCTGTTCCTTAACAAACCTGACTGAAGTATTAATAATGTATGCACCACAAGTCAAAGCCAAAAGAAGAAAAGGAGGCCCTGTTAAGGCTGAAATCAGGGTGGTTAACCAAGGATACCAGTTGAAGATGGACTCACACTAAACGAGACTGCTCTATTTCTATTTGTCTAATCGGTAATCTCTTTCTGACTAAGGCCATAGATTCTTTGACCACCCCTTAGTAGTCAACATTGAAACAGCATACTTCATGCTAGACAGAGTCCACCTTGCAGGAGAAACAGTAGGTCTAGGCTGCCTCTGTTTTGTAGGACTACTTCTGGCACCAAGGAAGGGGAATTCTGCAGGGCTGTGATGGACTTTTCCATCTCCTGTAAATCTGCATATACAGCCATCTATAGGGCCTTGTAATTTTTATCCTGGACTACTAGGGCTGAGGGTCCTGCACTGGCAGCTCTAGCCAGCCCCACACCCAAGAGGGAGCACAGTAACACAGCATAAATGGCCACCCTCTTTACTCGATTGTTTGGAGGTGCAGCTGGTTGAGGACATCCTGCCTGTGTAGTAAACCACCCAAGAGACAAGCTGTATGAGAACACAAATCTTGAATCAGATTTAGAACCAGGGTAATATGTATAGGTTGAGCCCTGAAGGGCAAACCCCCTTCAGATACTGGGGGCAACCAGTATCCTGCCATGGTAGGGGTTACAGTTCAATTCCAGAGGTGGATAGTCTGAGGGTACTTTATTTTTAATACAGAGTCCTTGTCTCATTATTAATTGCAGGGTCAGCTTTCCTCTATCTGGTTGTTGCCATCTACATTGGCCACTGTCTGTGCTCTGTGACTAATCCCCAGGGACTGCTATTCTTTCTTAGTGAGGGGGCTGAGTATCTAAGCATAACCAACAGTACCGAGTTAAATATGGACAAGAGGAATTAAGGACTTAGAGAGTGACTTCTAATAGGATTCTGACTCAAGCAACGGAGTTAGGTGGACATTGCTGGGGCAAGAGGGTGGTGAGTCCTGGTGCTGGGGAGAGGACAGATGGGAGCAGAGATTTGGAAGGTGGTTGGTTTGGCTCGGCTAACACCTTGTTGAGGCCTAAGGGGAATCTTGCACCAGGTTGGCTCAATAGCTGGTTAGTGAATATAGCTCCTAGGTTATGGTTTTTCCATCCACACCAGTGGTAAAGATGTAAGCCCCAGGTTTTTCCCATTTTCCATCCTACAGTCTGTTTTCCTTTTCCAGTAAGCTTTATAATAATAACCTATTGTTATCAGCAAGCTTTGTCCCTGCTCCTTTCCAATTTACTGTGATTAAATCTGAGATGATGGAGGTGGGGTGAGTGCACCATATATAGCAGGTGAATTCATGTCGCCAAACCACACAAAAGTAATCAGAGGACCTTCCACACTTACCTTTCTGGTCCTTGGTGCAGCCATGGCCTGGGCAAACATAGAATCGGCTATTTTGGGTCCAATGGTGCAATTCCAAGCCCCCAAACCCAGAAAAATCATCCAGCCATAGCTGCAGATCAGGGAACTAGGTCACTTCTGGCACTATTTAGGAGACTTGGTGAAGTATTTCACTTCCTCCGACATCTCTGAGCATCCAGGTTAGACTGCAGGGTTGGTGGAGACTGCAGCACGCTGTGTGCAGCAGGCAAGCAAGATCAGGAGTGCTGAAGTGGCAGCTTTACTGGATCCACAGGATGTGGGTATGCCTTCCATCACTCTTGTGGTGGACCATCTGGAAGTCTCTCCCTCGACTGCTGTGCTGTGTCTCTTCTGGCAGGCTTAACATGGGAGTGGTGTATCCACGTCCAGATCCCAACCACCTTTACAGCCATTGGCAAGGTCAGGATCATGGTGTGTGGTCCTTTCTGGCAGGGTTCCAGAGGCTTGTGTGTATATGTCTATTAATCCAGACTTTGTCACCTGGTTCAAAGCAGTGGGGATTAAGGGGAGGTGTAGAGTCATAAACCTAGCAGCTGGCAGACTGGAGTTGCTTCTGGACTCTCTGGAGAGCATTCAAAGACTCCAAGAACTTGTGTTGGTCATATTCAGCTAGTATATCAGTCTGGAGGTTAGGCAGCATGGGAGATAGCCTGCCATATAGGATATCAAAGGGGGAGGAACCCAAAGTATAGGGGGTGTTCCTACCCCTATATAAGACGAGATGCCCAGTCACTGCCAGTTTCAAGGGTTAATTTGGTTAAGGCCTCCTTCAGTGTTCGATTTATACTCTCTACCTGTCCTGAACTCCGGGATCTGTATGCACAAGGCAGTTTGCATTGACATGTACTAAAGACTGATTTACCTGAGAAATGAATGCTAGTCCATTGTTAGACCCAAGCAGGGTAGATAGTACATACCTAGGTATGATGTTTTTCAGAATCTCCTTTGCCACTGCGTTGGCAGTCTCCTTTGTAGGGTATGCATCTACCCATCCTGAAAAGGTATGCATAAAAACTAGCAGGTATTTATATCCATATGTTTCTGGCTTCACTTTAGCATCTAATTCTGATTCTTGGGGTTCCTTCACTGGGGCCTGGGGTGGGTTCATAGCTGACAGGTGGGACAATCTGAAATTACCTGTTCAACCAAGGCTCCCAAGTAAAATGTTTTGTATTTTAACCCTCGAAGCAATTCCTTTAATTTTAGGTGACCCAGGTGTGAGGCCTGATGAATTTAATGGATGAGTTGCTTGGCAAGCTCCTTAGGTAGGATAGTACAGCCTTCAGAAGTATGCAATGTTCCATCTCATCTGTAGATTCCCTTGCATTTGGCCTGATCTTGTGTGTCCTCAACAGCATATTTGGGGAATGGCCAGACACGCAGGAAGAGGTAGGTAGCAGGGTGACCAGGTTTGGGCAGTGAAAGCCTGGGTGGCTTGCAGCTTTATCAGCTAGTCGCTTTCCTTGGACTATTTGATGCCCCCCTTTTATGCTAGGAGCAATAAAGTATAGCCACCTTAAATGGGAACCATAATGCCTCTAGTAAAGCATGTATTTCAGTCTTTTTTTTTAATGTTTTTTCCTTCAGCAGTCAGCAGTCCCCTCTCTTGGAATATGGACCTATACACATGAACTGTAGCAAAGATAAATCTGCTATCAGTGTACATGTTGTCTATGGCCTCCTTCACCAGTTTTAAAGCCTGGGTCAGAACCGTTAGTTCAGCTTGTTGTCCTGGAGTTCCTGGCAGCATAGAAATTGCACAAATGACAGAGCCCAAGTCTACCATGGCCACCCCAGCATAGTTGGTTCTGATCTGGCTGAAGCTGCTCCCATCCACGAGGTAGATGCACTCAGCATCTGGCCACGGTATGTCAGTTAGGTCTGGCCTAATACTTGGAACATACCCCAAAACTATAGAGCAATCGTTGCTGTGTCTGAGGATGGATCCGGTAGCAGGGTGGCTCCATTTAGGGCAGATGATGGGTTATATCTTACATGAGGGGATTCAAAAGCAGAGCCTGGAAGTGCACCAGTCTAGCACTGAACAGTCATCAGTTCAGTGGATTCTTGAGGGCTCCCTCTATAGCATGGGGAGTTGTGACAAGTTCCTGCCCCCATGGTTATTTTGTTTGCATCCTTGACCAGCAGGGCAATGACTGCTATAATCCAAAGACAGGCTGGCCATCCCTGGGCCACCAGATTCAGCTTTTTAGATAAATAGGCCATGGGTCTTTTCTATGGGCCCAAAATTTGGGTGAGCACTCCTTTTGCTATTTCCTTTCTATCATCCACATATAGGTAAAAAGGTTTGTGAATGTCGAGGAAGGTTAGTGCCAGCATTCCCAAAAGGCTTTTCTTAGGATCCTGAAATCCATGTGCATCTCTGGGGTCCATTCTATCTTATCTTCTTGGCCCCTGGTAGCCTCATATAATGGCATTGCTATCTCAGTGAACCCTGGCACCCAGAGTCTGCAATACCTAATGGATCCCAGAAATGCTCATATTTGCCTCTGGGTTGATAGAACTAGGATGCTAAGGATGGGTTGCTTCTGGGCATCCAACAGCATGCATCATCCTCCCACCCCCACCTTGAGTATGGACCCCAGATAAGTGACTTCAAGTTGGCAAAGTTGGGCCTTCTTAGCAGAAATTCAGTAACTCAGCTCTTGTAGCAGGTCTTGTGTGGCCTCCTGGCATGTCTCCAGGTCAGTGGCCACAATCAGGAGGTCATCTATGTACTAGAGTAAAGTTATTTAAGGGTGGGCCCACTGGTCCTCACCCAAGTCCTCACAGAGTGTCTTGTCAAAGACTGTGGGTTAGTTCTTTAATCCTTGAAGCAGATGTGTCCAAGTCAGTTGTCCATTGAAGCCTCTCTCCGATCGTTCCATTTGAAGGCAAATGGGTACTGGCTTTGGGGTGCCAGATGAAAGATGAAGAAAGCATTCTTCAGGTTGAACACAGTGTACACAGTGTGTTTGGGAGTAAGGCTTCTCACCAAGGTGTAGGGGTTTGAAACTGTGGGGTAAATGTCCTCTACCCACATGTTTACTTCCCTCAAATGCTGCACAGGTCAATAGTCACAGGAATGGGGTTTCTTAACTGGAAGGAGAAAGGTGTTCCATATCAATTGGCAAGGAATCAGAATCCCTGCTTCCCAGAGCCAGTGGGGTAATGCTCATTCTGGCTTCTCTAGGCATTGGATATTGCCTGATTCAGCCTAGGATAGCCCCAGACCTTAATTGGATTAGAATTGAGGCTGGATGACAGGTGAGTCCTATTGGTTTCTTTTCTGCCCACATGTTGGGGACTTCTGCCAGAAACCTCTGGAGCAACAGGCTCAGAGAGGGGGGTGGCTGTAGGAACAATTTCTATTCCTCTTCTAGGGCCAAGGTCAGAACATGGATGGGGTCATTCTTATCCAGCATTTTCACTCCCTCTGAGCCAAAATGGATTTGGGCTCCCATTTTTGTGAGATCTCTTCCTAGCAGGGGTTATGGATATCTAGAGATGACAAAAATGAGTGGATTATCTGTCCCATTCTGAAGTTCACCTTTACTCAGGTAGTCCATGGATAGGACTTAGTGCCCATTGTCCCCTGCACTCATGTTTTCTGGTCTGACAGTGGCCCCAGTGATTGTTTCAAAGCAGAGCATTGTGACCCCGTATCACCACTAGAAAGTCTATGGGCTTCCTCTCCATGTTTAGGGTTACCCAGGGCTCATGGGGGTAGGAGGTGGGGGTTGAGCCCTGATTCTCTCAGTCATCTAGTTCTTGCAATTCCAGAAGTTTTGGACCCTCTCTTGGGTTTTTCTTAGGGCACTCAGTTTTCCAATGTCCTTTTTATTTGCAATAAGCACATTGGTCCCTCTGTAACTGAGGGCAGTTTTCTCCTTTTGTGGGGACTGACTTACCTCTGCTCCTTCTGTGAGCCAGGTTTTTGAGCTTTCTTTCATTGGGACGTCCATGGTTCACAGTGGCAAGCAGCACTTCACCAGCTCTCTGGTCTGTCAATCCTCAGGGATCTCTTGATTGTTGAAAACCTCAGCTATAGCTACTAATTCGATCAGCTGCTTACCCACAAAGCCATCTAAGCTCTAAAGTTTCTGACAGATGTCAGGGACGGCTTGGTTAACAAAAGCCATGGTCACTGCCAATTGGCTCTCTCTGGCCTCTGAGTCAAAAGGGGATAGGCCCTATACATAGGCTTAAAAAATCCTCTCTAGCTGTTCTCTGGGGCTTTCATTCTTTCCCTGCATCACCTGCCTTACCTTGGATAAATTTGTGGGCCACCTGGAGGCCTCGCAGAGGCTCCTCATCAGAATCTGGCAGTAGACCCAGAGGCTTTCCTTACCTTCAGCAGAGTCCTAATCTCAGTCAGGCCAGGCCAAAGGGAAGATCACATCAATATCAGCCTGGAGATGGGTGGGCAGCCCCTTTGCTCCCAGAACCAATTTCCAGGTGGCTTCCAAGATCTGTTCCATTTCTTCAGTAGTGAAGAATACCTGGAGCTGCTGTTGGCAGTTGTCCCAGGTGGTCTGGTAAGTCAGCATGATTGACTCACAGAGAGCTATCAATGCTGATGACCTCTCTAAAAATGGGGGATTCTGCAACTTCAAATTGTCTAAGTCATTACTGACAAATCATAATCATCAGGCCATAAATCATCTTCCTGGAGTGTCTAGGGGGTTTGTTGGTCAAAGGGGTAGGGCTATAGTAGAGTCAGCTGTCTGGGAAGTACAGGTCCTAGTGTGAGGTGGATTCCAAATGGAGTCAGGGGTTTCCTCCCTTTCTGCCTGTACGAGCTAGGCAGGGGCAACTACTGTAGGGGCAGGAACACAGGAAGAGGGCAGAAATCTTCCTTGGAGCAGAGTGAAGAAGCAAGGCAGTTGGCCAAGGCTGGCCCTCCCTCACAGGAAGGAGGGCTAGAAATGGTGCAGCTGATGACATAAAGGGTTTTAGTCAGGCAGACTTCTCGACCTGTATTGCCACATGGTGATATATGGCACCTGGTCTGGGGGCCCTGTGGCCTTGTACTCTATAAGTCTTCACCCTGTAAATAGTAGGGAGATGGAAAGTTCCCTACTTGGGCCATTTTATCTTGAAGGTGGGCTATTTATCCCTGCAAAAGGTTAATTTGCCTGAATGAACCACCAACTCAAGTCTTCTGTTACTCAGCAGAAGGCATTGAAATGGTTTGATACAAACCCCAAGGGTCTGGTCTATATATGACCCATTTTGGGACTCAAAAAGTAATTTATACAAGAGGACAAAAAGCATAACAAGAATATGCACAGACAAACACAGAAAAACCTTCCAGAGAAAACAAAAAGACTGTCTCAAACACTCCTCCTCCCTTCGCCCGGAGGGGAGACCCAGAGACCTACACACGGTCCAGAAATCAGATGAAAACTACCAACTTCTCCCTTTCCTGGTACGGGGTTGTATAGGTCCTCTTTAGCCCCAGAGCAGGTGACAAAATATGCATCCACGTTGTCCTCCTTGGCCTCCAGATTAAACCAAAAATGGAAACACAGAGACTGACAAGACATTCAGGCACAAACTTACCAATCAGAAAAATGTTCAACTATTTGGGTTAAGCCCCAGATGTTAAGGGTCCATGAATCAATGGCATGTAACACCCCAGACTCAAATAGTATGCAAAAGCTAAGATTGTTTATTATGCATAAATCAGCATGCAGGGGTCTACCATTCATAAAAATGGTAACCTTGAGGTGAGCTCTGTAGGCTCAATTTAAAGCTAATTAGGGGAGTTACAGGGGGAGGTAGGTGACTTTTATCCTGATTGGTTGGCTCTATCTCTAGGGGTATGGGTAACTCTGGGATTGGCTAGGGTTCTTGGGGATTTCCAGAATCATTGCTGGATGAGGGGTGGCTGGAGACTTTCCAGAGATATTGCTGACTAACTATTCTTAGCTCAGGTTCCTGGACTGATTTGTTCAGTTCTGGGAAACAGAAACTTAGGCCTAGTTTCCTGAACTGGCCCCTTGCAGCCTGTTATAGAGTCAGTCTGGCTTGATCCTCTCACTTGGGGGTGAACTTTAGGGTTATTATTTTAAGATTTAAAAAAAAGAATTAAGAACTAGATAGAATCACACTGACTTTCTCCTTGCCAGGTACTATGCTATGTTGATAGCAAACTTGATACGTTCTTCAAAAGAAATTATGGGTATGATGTTCATTGTCTATCATCCCAGCATGTAGGAAGCAGAGACAGAAGGATTACCACCAATTCAATGACAGCCTAAGCTACAGAGTAGGACCTTGCCAGTCTCAGGGGAAATGTCTCTTAATTAGGTATAATATTACAGTGTTATTTTAGAAGAGGAAAGAGTACAGATTGGCGATTAATGTTTGGAGATTACAAATATAATGCCCAGTTACTTGGAGACTGGATATTTGGTAAAAGCTGATGGAAATCATATGTTCAGATTTGGACAGTGAGTTGGATATGGCCATTTATGTGGATGAGTCTACAGTTCAGAGGAGTACTACCTAGAGATATAAACTGGAAGGATATAAGCAGGTAGTTGACCCATAAGGTCCTGGTACTGAATGATTAATCTAGAATATGAGTATAAATAAGAAAGATGAAAAAGCCATGAACTAGCCAAACCAGTCAAATTTCAGAGGTAAGAAGCTTCACCAAAGAGGAGGCAATCAGTATCAGACAGATTGGTGAGAGCCTATGAAGCCTTGAAAATGCTGTCTGTGGTCATAAGGCCTATAAATCCCAGAAAACATGTCGATACTGTGGAAAGATGTTTTAGCCATGCTCCATTCCAATACTGTGGCCCTAATAACTTCTAGCAGAAAGAACCAGAGGAATTTGGCAATGATAATGGCAATATGCTTCAGAGCAATGTTTCCAGTTAGCAACGTTCTATACTCTCAGTTCCCTTTCTTCATGCAGTGAGGTCAGTTTGAGTTGGACGGGCCATCCTACAACAGGATACATGCAAAGAAGGGGATGGACGAGATGGTGAAGGAATCTGAGAACCTGACCACTATTGATGGGAAAGTCAGTTCCAGCAGCTGCCATTATCATAGCTCCAAGTGTGATAAGGGTACAGAAAGAAAGAGACACCCGGACACAACAAGGGGGTAGGAAGAGGCACAGTGCTGTGGGAGAAGACACTCTAGAGCAAGGACAGCCTGGGCTCAGAGAGGCTCAAGGCTACCTCTGACCTCCTCACCCAACTCTGACTATGGTCAGGTTCTTAATGACTATAAGCCTGTGTCTTCAACAGCAACATGGTAATAGTACCCACTTCAGTTGGCTGTAGTGAGGATGAGAGGAAAGATTATGTAACAAAAGCTCTGAGTGTGTGCAAGGCCCAGAGCCCAAAATAAAATAATATAGCTAAAAGATTCCTAGCACACAAAAATCAACCTATAACATGACACTCTCATCAATGCTGTTACTAAAAACATGGTGTTCTGTTTCATCAAGCCTCACATTGCAAACAAAACAAAACAAAAAACAAGAAAAATACATTAAGAAATTAAAAACATCAAGCTTACAGGCTTAAGAGTGGCTCAGCATTAGATCATTTAGATATTAATGTCCAAAGTACCTAGAGGTACCTAGAACTTCTGGCTGAAAGGAGGAAATCTTTTACTGCCTATCACAAAGGATTGTATTAGACACCACTATAACAAAAGACAGAACAATCAGCGAAACAAAACAGCAGATTTAATCATAGTTTTAGATGACACAGGAATATACAGGTTGAAAACGCTAGGATCCAGAGTGAACTTGATACTTAGGTTCAACCAAGAATGCACGGTCATGTAGAAACATATTTTAAAAGGATGCGATCTAATTGTAACGCACTGAGGGGGAGTGTTAGACTCTAGACTCTCCCTTGGCCTCTCTACAGCTTTCCTCCCTTCCAGGTATGCAACAGAATCTTCTTAAATGGGAGTCCTATAACTCACAATCAGATGAGGTGAGTCACAGAATTCATGGATAACTCTTAAAAAAAAAAACAGAGGAAAGTTAGAATGGGATTTAATAGCTGAATCTGGGCAAAGGAGATCCTGTTTTCTACACCTTGGAGACAATGGACTCTACTACCTATAATCTAAGGTTTAAATAAAGTGTGAGCTATAGGAGATACCATTGTCTGACTCAAACTGCTAATGAGGACTCCACTCTTGAGTATCACTTTCTGAGCTCCTACACTGTATAGAAGTCCAAGATACGAGTTGGAGGGTAGGAAACTATACACATACAGGACACTGGGAATACAGCAAGCATAGGCCTCAGTAGAGTGACAGACCTTGGTCCCTGGGTGGTCTACACTAACTGCAATAACAATACAGAATAATTCCTGTGTGATGCATAAGCCTGTAAAAAAGAATGTGCTATGAACAGATAGAAAAGTCCACCTTGAAGATCAACACCTTTCTCACCAATACTTGTCTTCTGTATTACCTTGGCCTCTTTGAAATTCTATACAGGCTCAAGAACTTAAAAGACAAATCACAGAACAAATATCTAGAATTTATCCAATAAAATGGTGGCAAATTCTCTAATTCTGTAAGGTCAAGTTCCATCATCAAAGTTGTTTAAAAGTAGAAGGAATGTATATTGCAATAGTTCTCGTGGGAGCAGGTCCTTTCTGGTCAGTAGTATTCCTTAAGGATGAAGGCATTTCCAGATCTGTCCTGTGACTTTCAGCAAAGGCAGCCAGCCAAACTTAAGCTCAGACATCTTTCCAAATTCATTTTTTATTTATTATTTGTTTACATTTCAAATGTTGCCCCCCTTCCTGGTCTCACCTCCACAAATTACCCCATCCCCTCCCTCTCCCCTTTATCTCTAAGAGGGTGATCCTCCACCCACCTACCCATTCCTGCCTCACCTCTCTAGCATACCCCTTCTCTGGGACATCAAGCCTCCACAGGACCAAGCAGTTTCCCTCCCACTGATGCCAGATAAGGCAGTCGTCTGCTGTGTGTGTGTGTGTGTGTGTGTGTGTGTGTGTGTGTGTGCAGTAGGAGCCATGGACTGTCCCATGTATATTCTTTGGTTAGTGATTTAGTCCCCTGGAACTCTGAGGGGTCCCAGTTAGTTGATATTGTTGTTCTTCCTATAGGGTTGCAATCTCCTTCAGCTCCTTCAGTCCTTCCCTAACTCTTCCTGGGCTCAGTCCAGTGGTTAGCTCTGAGGATCTGCATCTGTCTTAGTCAGATGTTGGCAGAGCCTCTCAGAGGACAACCATACCAGGTTCCTGTCTGCAAGCACATCTTGACATTAGCAATACTCTCGGGGTTTGGTGTCTGTAGATGGGATGGATCCCACAGTGGGGCAGTCTCTGAATGGCCTTTCCTTCAGTATCTGCTCCATTTTTGTCCCTGCATTTCCTTTAAATAGGAACAATTCTGGGTTAAAGTTTTTGAGATGGGGGGGGGTGGCTCTATACCTCAACTGGGGCCATGTCTATCTACTAGAGGCGGTCTCTTTAGAGGAGGCCTGTGATTGGACAGGAGAAAGGGAGGTGGAGCTAAGAGTTGCAGGGACAGAGTGTCTCCAGAGAGGAGAGAGAATGGAGGCCAACGTGGTGATTTCATTGGCTAGAATAATTGGAATAAAGCTTTTATCATTATCAATTGGCTCATAAATTATTGTCTTGGCATCTTATAAATTGTGATTTTACTGTACATAAATATGATTGGTTAACTACAAGCTTTAAAAGTCTGGGTTACTGGGTATTGTGATGTGCAACCTCGAGATTAGCAGTTCCATTTAGTTACTAGAATGTGGGATCACTGTCTACATGTGTTTATAGCTGAGGAAGAACTAGCAGCTCCAGGGACAAGCAGGGGCTAGCTCCGGAGAGTAGCTCAGCGAGAACCCACCAGTGCTGGCACGGTTCATTGTTTAATATTTCCCACAATACCCTTCTAAGTGGAATTGAAGCACCCACACTTAGGCCTTCCTTCCTGTTAAGTTTCATAGGGTCTGTGAGTTGAATCATAGTTATTCTGAGTTTGGGGCTAATATTTTTCTATGAGAGAATAGAGTTTCCCTGAATAAGAAGAGATGTAAGTCACAAGACAGTCTCTATGCTTTCCTTTTTTTCTGTTTAGACTGTCTTCATGATTATTCTAGACTCAAATGGGGCAGAATTGCATGAAAAATACGAAGTTTGAGGTACACACATAGTTTTAACTTCTTAGAATCATTATGCTTCATAATTTAATACTTCCATCACAGTTCAGACTACTCACATTTCAGTTGTTTGGCTCCTACAAATAACTGGCAATGGAACAGCAAGCAAAACCTAGAGGGCAAGATCTCTATATTTTTTCTAAACATGAAAATATATACTTATATTTATAAGGTATCAAGAATTATTAGGACTCAGTGAAAATCCAAATGAAGCCATTGCATTTGAGCCTATGGAGAAAAGAAAAGAAAAAGAAGATGTTTGTTCCTAATGTAATTCATTGTTTTAAAGACTAGATACAGTTTTATAAAGTGATAACCTAGATGGGTGCATGTACTTGCCTAGCATATGCAAGGTCATGGGATTGATCCCCAGTGCTATAAGAATAGTAGTAATAAATAATAAGAAACATATTAGAATTAATTTACCATTACTAACTATAAAATGTCTCTGCTGGAAATTACTTTCAAAGGGGAGCATTCATGCCTATAAGTTCATGCCTATAAGTCCAAAATTTGGTAGTATAAGGTAGGAGGAGTAACATAAATTAGAGGCTAACCTAAGCTGTTACTCAAAAGAAAAAAAACTGAAATAAAGGTATGGAGAGGTGAAAGCAATTATGAATGCTTTGCTATGCAATTATGAGGACCAGAGTTCAGACCCCATCATCCACGTAGCAGGCCAGGCATTCTGCAAAAAAAATAAAAATATAAAAAAAAATAAAAATAAATAAATTAAAAAATTTAAAAATGGACCTCAGCAAAAGCTATATGAATATGGAATTTTTTTTTAAAAAATGTCAAAAACTAAAAGAACCACAGACTAAGGAAGAAACTTGCCATGAAACAGTCCTCCCCCCAAATATAAAAAGAAATCAAGGCCCTAAGTGTTGAAGAGGGAGAAGGCCACTAAAAAGAGAAACAATCACCAGCAGGTAAGTGTGGAAGGCTTATCATGAGCAATTAAACACAGTTCAGGAGATCACTGCTTTTAATAACCCTTATGGTTTTAAGTTTATTAAACACTAAAAGTTATATTTAGTTAGTATTGGGATGCTAAGGCTGTGGTACTATCATATCAATACAACCTGTTTTTGTAAGAAATGCATTCCAATACATGAGAGCAGTGCAAATTTTCTCATATCTTGTAAACCCACATGAAACACAATCTCCAGAACCAGTAGAAAAAAAGTAGGGAGAGACGATAGAGGAAAGGAGAGGAGGGAAGGAGGGGGTAGAAACAAACATACTGTACTCATATGTCCTGTTTCAACAAAAATTGTTCTAACAGGGAAAAAGAATCAGATCCAATGTCAACAGCTGAGAATCAGTTAGGTAAATTATGCTACATTAGCTTATTCTATAGGCATTAGAAAGGTGGAGAAATTGAGAGTATCTGTGTGCTACAGGTAGGAATATAAACTGGTATGCCTCCCATGAGAAACTTTGGCAATTCCTCAAAAGGTCAAGTATGGAATTCCCAGAAGACAGAGAACCACTCAGAGGTGTCTGAGTGCCACTCAGTCTCCAGTCTGGAGACTTGTGCATTCTGTCAGTCCTGCATGTATAAATTGTTGTTTGTCTAAAAAAAAATACAAAACAATTATGATTTGGTCATCCCCTCAAACTTTACTTGTGATGATTCCCATATGCACAGAAAATTAATAACCTTTATTATTTTCTCTTGTAAAGTGTCTCCTGTACTGTTTGGCTTCCTAAATTCAGCAAGGGACACAAATAAGCAACAAAGAGAATAAAGAATGTATCTTTTTTCCTTGCAGCTTATGCCCAAATAACTGAAAACGGGTCTTCAAAGACATACAGGAGTGCTTGTGGCAATATTATAATAGTCAGTGGTTGGAAACACCTATGCTGTTCCTTAACAGATGAATGCACAGGTTATTTATGGAATACCATTCTGCCATAAAAGGAGTGAAGGAGTGACAAAACCACAGTGTAGATGAATCTGGAACAGTATGCTGAGTGAAAGAACACTGAAGGTTGCAGAAAAAGTCATATATGGTTTTTTAATAAAAATAGGAAAACATGAATTTGGGAAATGAGGACATAGCTCAGCAGTTAAGAGCACTGGGTACTCTTCCAGAGGACTTGAGTTCAATTCCTAGAAACTAGGCAGCTCACAACTGTCTGTAACTCCATCCAGTCCCAGGGAATCCACCATTTTCATCAGGCTTCTATAAGCACTGCACACATGGTAAGCATATATGCAGATAAAACACTCATATGCATTAAATTAATCTTTTTCCAACATATTATTCTTAATTATTTAGGAACTTCAAACAATTCATCTCAATCACAGTTCCCACTCCTCCCATGTCTACCCTCCCACCCTTGTACTACTCACCTCCCAAAATACAATTTCTGTTACCCTCTTCTACACAGTGAGGTCACTAGGCATGCAGGTAACTCACAGACATGTAAGCAAAAACATATGTACACATATAATATTATTATTACTATTATTTATTAATACATGCATCAATATATTTCTGTATAAAATTGTGTATAAGTATAATAATTTATTATTTTACTAGGTTATAATTACTATTTTAAGAGGGTTAAGGAGAGTTATGACCCAAGCGAGCAGAGGGACACTGGAGGAAGGCAAGATGGAAGGCATCTTCCCTTCTCATCATGTCATCATTACACATTCTGCTCCCAGCGCAAGAGCCTCTAAAGGCCTCGGTTTCTGAGAAGGGGAGCCCAGGCCCATTAAAGGCTCTCAGGCTCTGACTCAGTCCCTGTTCCTTCCAGTGAGGGACATTCTCTTCCTCGGTACTAGATGAGAACGAAGGGCTGTGGCCAGGAAGTGTCACTTGTGTCCCTCACTGAAACTTCTGTGCTTCATCCTAGGAGGAACTATCTCGCTGACCTTGGACTCCTGCCAAGGGCCCAGCACAGACTGATCAAGCAAAGACGAGATAATGCTGAGTCAGATTTTATTAGGCTCCTTGCCAGTCACACTAGTTTACTTCCTGCTTCATAATCGGGCTGACACCGTGTCCAAAACTATGTTAGCTTTTCTGTTAAGTTTTACTTAACAAAGCAAAAGCAAGATTTCCTTCTTTCCCAAAATGTCATATCAGAGAGCATGCAGGAGGAACATCTGTCTGACTAGGACCTTTTAAATGATTAGAGCACAGGAAATCGAACTTTCTGGTGCCCTGAATACTGAAGAAGCAGAAGTACTTGGTGAGAGCAAGTGACACCTGTCCCCTCAAGTGCAATTCTTCGCAAAAGTCAAGGCCTCAGAACACATCAGAGAACCGACAGATACTCATTCAGCCCACTGCCCAGTCAGCTCGACTGAAAGCTTCCCACATGCAGGGCATCTACGAGCTGGGCTCCAGGAAGGATCTGTGGGCCAGGGTATTGTCTCACCAATAGAATGCTCCATTGGAAACCAATGGAAGGTTTCAACTGCAGAATATTAATTCCTGTACTACAAATGGTATGAGTGATAGCGCAGCGGAGGAAGATGTCACCCTGCACAAAGAGCAGCTGTTGCAGCATGCTTCTGGTGAGCCGAAATGTGGACTCCGAGTGGGGATGGGCTGAGCAGCTTCAGGTCACAGCAACCAGGAGTACAGACATAGAAGCGTGGGACTGACTGAGGAGCTCAAGCGTGGACTCCAGGGTCGATGCATTTCAAGGACGAAACAGAATTCAGGCTGTAGCAGGTTTAAGAACTCGCTTTGAAGGTTAAAACTGACTAAAAGATGATGAAAGCATCTGAGGGTTTAAAACTGGATAATTCCAAGGCAAGATCTGCACTTAACAAAGGATGGGCTGTATACTACTTTGAGTGGATTGCATTTCTTGTTGCTTTGACCAAATTATGACAGGAAGCAATTTGGGGAGAAAATGTTGATTCGGGCTTACAATTCCAGGGAGATATACTCCATCACATCGAGAAAGTTGTGGCTGCAGGAACAGGAGACTAGTTAGTCACACTGCAGCTACAGTCATCAAGCGAGTGACCAAGACATGGCAGAGGAAATCTCAAGGGCCACCCAGCAGTGACCCACTTACTCCAGTAAGGCCTCACCTCCTGAAAGTTCTGTAACCTTTTCAAACAGAGCCACCAGCTCAGGATCCAAGTTTGTAAAAACAAAGTCTATGGGAGACATTCCACATTCAAACCACAGCACCAGGGAAACTGGAATCAGGACTGACAATTGTTTTAATCTATATTATTGTGATATAATTTCTCAAAGCTAAAATCTAGTGAAGGGTATGTACCCCACAAGGGGCTTTGACAAATGCAAACACACATTTAAACATCCTTACCAAAATACAAATTATTTCCACCTCCACCCAAAAAATGTTCTCTTGTATCCCTTTATAGTCAGTCTTTCCCAACCCCTGACCATCAGCAACTTCTGATCTGCCAAGAATGATATTTCAGCGTTTCCTATTCTAGAATTCAATAGAAAGGAAACCCACTGGCATGACTCTTGTGTCTCACTGTTGCTTAGCACACATTTTGAGATCCATCCATGCCTCTGCTTATATCTGTGTAGCTCTTTATAACTGAGTGGTATCTTTTACTGTATGGATCTTCCACAGTTTATTTATTCATTCTCCATGGATAAGACTGGGACTGTCCACAAATTGGTGATTTAGGTGTTGTGTATATAAATACCTAACAAGAAACACATTTCAGAAGAGGCTTTCTTTTTTTTTTTTTCTCATTGTTCCAGAAAAGCATGATCCTGTGAGGACAGGAAGGCGTGACACCAGAAGTTCCACGGTGGCAGGAGCATGGGGCAGACGCCTGCCCATATATCAGAGTACCATGAAACAAAGACCAGATAAAAAGCAGGGCCGGCCTACAACCTTTAAGACCCCCAGAGATCCACTTTTCTGCACTAGGCCCTTCCTCCCAAAGGTTTCACAACCCATGAAACAGCGCCACAAGCTTGGTACTAAGTATTCAAATGTAGGTCTGTGGGGCACATTTCACACACAGACTCTAGCAGCTATGCTACAATGATACTGCCTGATGGTTTCCTCAGAACACAACACCAATGCTTCCGTGTCACACCTACTACCAGTTTGCTTCAGGCTCCAGAGCTGTGGGTCAGCTCGCCTCGTTATGTGTTCGTGCCCCTCACTCCTATGGCACCAGCATCCTGCAAGGGCATGCTTCATTCATGGAGACATCAAAGACAGAAGGTCAAAAGCTCAATGACAGTATCTCACTCCCGTCTCCAACTGAATCCCACCCACGAATATCCAGTTCTCGTGAAGTCCCACCCACTAATATCCACCTTGCATGAAGTCACAGGATCAAACTAGGCAAAAGAGGAGTGTGTTTTTGTTCAATAACCCAAATTATTATGCTAACCCCCAAGGAAGTCCCTCCCTTGGTAAACAAAGAATGGGTCTTCCCTGTCTGGCTATTGTGAGCATATCTACTGTTTGTCTTCTCTGCACTTTCCCTTTATTTAGACATAGCACTTATGTTTTTTGGGACAAAACTCCCTTTCACTAATTCCAACAATAGAGCTCTCACTCCTCATCAAAGGAGCTTCTTTTAGCAGTAGATGGAAAAACTACTACAGAAAAGCCACAACTGGCCAACATGCCGAGAACATCTGATTGTAACATTTTATAAGCACTGGCAGACACGAGGCTTACATTGAGACACTGCCTGACTAATATTTGAACGCCTGTCATGCACATCCAAGGTGTGAAAAGTAAACACGATATATGCACTTTAGGCTAAAAGGAGCGCTCAACAGAAGCTTGCCTTGAGGTTAGTGGCATGATTCACACCTTGAGGTATTACATGACAAACAGACGTGCTAGGACTGGGTGTCAGCAAAGCTTTTCAAGTAGAAGAGCTATTTGACTTTTGTGGCAAAATATACAAAACACAAAATTTATCACTTTAGGGAGTTAGGGGTGTAATTCAGCGATGGAGTGTTTGCCTGTTGTGTGTGTGTGTGTGTGTGTGTGTGTGTGTGTGTGTGTGAGAGAGAGAGAGAGAGAGAGAGAGAGAGAGAGAGCCCAGAATTGATTCCCCGCCCCCAGTGCTGTACCACTGCAGCCATTTTCATGGCATTAAGTAAACACACACATTGTTGTGCAGCAACCACCACCATCTCTTCCCAGAGCATGCTGTCATGCTAGACTGGAATTCTGTGCCTCTTAAATAAAAATGCACACACTGCCTGCAATGCTCCCCTGTAACCAACCATGCTTGTGTTTTATGTCTCTGGGTTCTACTATTTCAGGGACTTCCTATACATGGAATAATAAACTACTTGCTTCTCTGTTTGGTGAATTTCACCTTCCGTAATGTCCTTCAGGGCTATGTACGTTATGGCATGTCTTTTTAAGGCTAGTTGAGTCCTGATGCAGGTATATACCAGTGTCTGTCACCCATTGTCTTCTTATCCATGCTTGGGTTGCGTCTGCATCAGGCTGTTCAGTGCAAGCATTGGGCATATCTCTGTCTCCATTTACATCGACAAGTGTGAGCCCAGGCCTCTACTCTCAAATATTTCATACGCAGCTTTTGATTCCTTTGAACAATTATCTAGCAACTGAATTATGGAATCATATCCATTTTAGTTTAAGAAGGACATTTCACTGGAAGAGAAGACTAACCTTTTAGGGGAAGAAACTATGCTTTAGTGAGTTCCTCTGCACTGTTTTCCTGTCTCTTTCTGCTTCTCTATCACATAGGGAAAGCACTCTTCCACAGTTTTTTTTTTTAATTAACATTCTACATCAAGGAATAAGGATTTCTGCATGGAATCACATTTGCCTTGGCATTATTGGCAGACATAAGGGTTATATTGAGATTCTACCTTACTAAGGTTTAAACACTTGCTATGCAAACCTTAGGTATAAAAAATTAGATTATACCGATTGAATTTCTGAAGTGGCCTATGTATAAAAACAGCCAGTGTTGATGTGTTGAAAGAAGTGCTTGTCTGATTTACAGGAACCCCAGCTTGATCTCTATCTCTCTCTCTCTCTCTCTCTCTCTCTCTCTCTCTCTCTCTCTCTCCCTCCCTCCCTCCCTCCCTCCCTCCCTCCCTCCCTCCCTCCCTCCCTCTGTATGTGTGTGTGTTGTGTGTGTGTGTATGTGTCATAGAGACTATTTGTAACTTTGCTGATATCTCAAAGTGAAAAAGACAAATAGAGAGAAGGGTTACCTTAAACATAATAAGAGGTAGACCTCGATCTGAGAGTGTAATAGGGGAAATGTACTTTACTGGCATCTTTGAAACTATATCCAAACAAATCCATGATGGAAAGTAAGGTCATATTTCTGTGCATCTCTGGGAATCAGTGTGGTGTCCCAGTCCCTTCATCTTTGCAGGTAGTCTGGCTGATAATGACTATTTATTTGCAACTTTGCTGACATCAATCTTGACTACTCAAGGGGAGGGGAGTTTCACGGCTAGTTTAATCGGGAGTCAAAATAAGGACGAAACACATGGTCACTACTAGGTAGATTTAAAAAAAATCAAATTAAAAAATGTCTATTGCATTTCTAGAAAGCTGACTTTAAAGTCTCCAGTATATCACCTAATAAACCCCCCCTCTCAATTTGTTGCGTGTGTGCATATATACCACATGTGTGTGGGTAGTTCAAGAGACCAGAAGAGGATATTGGATCCCATATAGCTTGGCCTTGGCAGGAGATGTCTTGGGCAGGAGAAGTCCAGAGGCATGGAGCTGGTGGCTCTGTCTAGCCCCAGTACAGTAACCTGAGAACACAGGCATGGGGCAACTCCAAATTCTGTCCCAGCATTACTTCTTTGATGCCTCCTTTAGATTTCTGTAAGGGTTTTACAGCCTTCTAAGTCATGTTAAGAATTGCTTAAGATCTCGAAAAAAATATAAAAGGTGGGAGAGAACAAAAGAATGGGTCAACATGATGAAGGAGGTGAGGGGCAGGAGCTGATACACTTCTATTTTGAAGATGTTACAATTTTTCCATAAGTAGTTTTTTAAAAAATCCCCCAAGATACAAAATCTTCTATGAATTCAAATACCTTTAGAGTCTTTGTTTGCCAGTGCCACTGAGAACTTGTGACTTACAAGGGAAAGCCCCTCTCTTTGTGATCTTTGATGTCCCTACTCCATCCTTGTAAAAGTTTCAATACCCACACTCTTCTAAAACCCTAGGTTTTAGAAACTTCTTTTAGAACCTACCTTTCATTCAGACTCTAGCTATTAAGTAACAAAACTCAGTCAGGTCACACAAAGTTCCAACAGTTGCCTTGCTGGCAAGTAGAAAAGGCTTCTCACAGTGAGCAAAGCCCCATCTGTGGAACCCTGCAGGAGCCACCCTCACCACCTTAATGCAGAGGATTTGAAGGTCAAAGGCTGATATTGTTCTTTCTCCTGGCCTGAAACCTCTTCTCTCAACCCCTCACCTCCTCCTTTTTTTTAATTAGATATTTTCTTTATTTACATTTCAAATGCTCTCCCCTTTCCTCATTTCTCCTCCCAAAACCTCCTATCCCATCCCACCTCCCGCTGCTCACTAACCCACCCACTCCCACCTCCCTGTCCTGGCATTTCCCTACATAAGGGCAATGAACCTTCACAGGTCCAAGGGCCTCTCCTCTCATTGATGTCCAACAAGGCCACCCTCTGCTACACATGCAGCTGGAGTCATGGGTCCCTCCATATGTACTCTTTGGTTGGTGATTAAGTCCCTGGGAGCTCTGGGGGTACTGGTTGGTTCATATTGTTATTCCTCCTATAGGGCTGCAAACCCCTTCAGCTCCTTGGGTCCTTTCTCTAGCTCCTCCATTGGGGACCCTGTGCTCAGTTCAATGGTTGGCTGAGAGCACCCACCTCTTGTCAGGCACTGGCAGAGTCTCTCAGGAGACAGCTATATCAGGCTCCTGTCAGCAAGCACTTGTTAGCATCCACAACAGTGTCTGGGTTTAGTAACTGTATATGGGATGGGTCCCCAGGTAGAGAAGTCTCTGGGTGGCCTTTCCTTCAGTCTCTGCTCCATACTTTGTCTCTGTGTTTCATCCCATGGGTACTTTGTTCCCATTTCTAAGAAGGACCAAAGTATTCACACTTTGATCTCCCTTCTTCTTGAGCTTCATGTGGTCTCAGAATTATATTCTGAGCTTCTGGGCTAATATCCACTTATCAGTGAGTGCATACCATGTATGTTCGTTTGAGATTGGGTTACCTCACTCAGGATGATATTTTCTAGGCATCCATTTGCCTAAGAATTTTATGAATTCATTGTTTTAATAGCTGAGAAGTACTCCATTGTGTAGATACACCACATTTTCTGTATCCATTCCTCTGTTAAGGGACATCTGGGTTCTTTCCAGCTTCTGGCTATTATAAATAAGGCTGCTATGAACAGAGTGGAGCCTGTGTCCTAATTACATGTAGGAACATCTTCTGGGTATATGCCTAGGAGTGGTATAGCTGGGTCCTCAGGTAGTACTATGCCCAATTTTCTGAGGAACCACCAAACTGATTTCCAGAGTGGTTTTTCCAGTTTACATTCCCACCAGCAATGGAGAAGTGTTCCTCTTTCTCCACATCCTCTCCAGCATCTGCTGTCACCTGAGTTTTTGATCTTAGCCATTCTGACTGGTGTGAGGTAGAATCTTAAGACTGTTTTGATTTGCATTTCCCTGATCACTAAGGATGTTGAACATTTCTTTAGGTGCTTCTCAGCTATTCTGTATTCCTCCATTGAGAATTCTTTGTTTAGCTTTGTACACCATTTTAATAGGGTTATTTGGTTCTCTGGGGTCTAACTTCTTGAGTCACCTCCACCTTCTTAATTTTCAGACAGAGTTTAGTGTACCTCTAGCTGTCTGTAAACTGCCTTTAGAGCTGAAAGTGACCTCAGACAAACTTCCGGTCCTCCTGCCTCTACCCCCTGAATGAAGATATTGCATGAGCTACCATAGGTGATTTAGATAGTGCTGGATATCAAATTCGGGGCTTCTGATATACCAGGCAAGCACACTATGAACTAGTCTGCATCCCAGGTTCTCCCATTCCATTAAGAGGATTACGCTGTCATATGTGGGGTCTCAGGCAGAAGTGAAGGGGCCCAAGATAGTGGCCCCAGGTTTGCAAAGCATCAGGCAGGTCCTCATATTCTAAGAGCAGCTCCTTGGGCACAGTCCACACTTAAGACCCTAAGCAAATCTCCTGGGAAGTAGCAGCAATTGTCTCTGATTTCTGACTGAGGGTCCTATGTGACCTTTTCCCCTGTTGACATGACTTCCCTGAGCAAAATAAGCCTTTCCTCCCTCAATTGGCCTTTAACAAGTATTTTGGCACAACACTGAGAAAAAAAGCTAAATAAGGCCTTTTTAGAGTGATGCATTAACTTTTTTCTTTTGAGGGTGGTGGTGTTTGGTTTTTCCAAACAGGGTTTTTCCATGTAGCCTTGGCTGTCCTGGAACTCACTCTGTAGACCAGACTAGAATGGGACACAGAGATCCACTTGCCTCTGCCTTCTGAGTGCTGTGACTAAAGTCATGAACCAATATACCAGGTGGTTTTTCCCCTTGTCTTGTGAAGAATATTTTATTTTGTTTTATTAAATAGCATTAGACCTTTGGAAGGAAGAATGAACAAATACCTATTCATTCCAAACAGGGCACCAACAGCAGACCAAAGAAATGATCCAGTCAAGGCCAGCTGGATGAGCCGATGAACTAACTGGGGCTACCTACAGGGTGAGGGAATTATCTGCAGCAGCGGTTCTCAACCTGTGAGTCTTGACACTCTCAGGGCAGGGGATATACATCAGATATCCTGCACACTAGATATTTACATTGCAATTCATAACAGTAGCAAGTTGTGAAGTAGCAACGAAAGTAATTTTATGGTTGGTGTCACCACGACGTGAGGAAGGTCACAGCATTAGGAAGGGTAACAACCACTGTTCTATAGGAACTCTAATAAACTATCTATGGCTATACAAGTTTATACATCCTTAAGGAAAGGCAGGGTCCTGTTAAAACCCCCTTGTCCTAATGAAGAAAGGTAAATGGGTCCAATGTTTTGTTTAGATAATCACAGATGCTCTGACATCAAGACCCATGCTGAGAGAACAAAGTTTCACAGCACAGTTTTAATTTTAGTTTTTAAGCATAAATAACTTCCTAGAGAGCTCAGCCTTTCTTTTGTAAAGGAAGAGAATAGAAAGTGAGTTTAGGGAAAAGCTATTAGAATAAATTGCAGTTCATCATCTCAGATTATGTACATATTGACTAATCCAGGAAGTGGAAAAAATGTCAAGGGCCAGCCTAACAGCCCTTCACGGGTGCCATCTCGTGTTCACGACTGGGACTGCATTAGAAGAGCGCAACCTTTTTAGATCAGGGTCCTTTTCAGTATGAATTCCTGAAAGCCAGACTGGGAAATGCTTGAGGCCAACATCAAATGCTTGGTTGGGAACAAAAATCCAGAGAACTCTCACAACTCTTCTCTGGAAACACCCGCAGGTCAGTGAGGGTTGTAGCTGCGACAAATGTCCTCCATCATAAAGAGCTCTTTCACTGGAGTTTGGGGAGGGGACGGTACATCCTTTGAGTTACTCCCTCTAGTGAAGGAGACAGGAAAATGCCTGAAAATCCTATCCGCGTGGGCCAAGTTAGCTGATAGCCAGGAACACCGGGCGAGTTGGAAGGCATCCCGGAAGAGATTACAGAGAACTGACGCTTCAGCGTGTGTAGGAGTTTTCCAGGCTGGAAGCAGGCACAGATAAATGATCCAGCCGTACGGATGAGGGAGGAAAGCAAACAGAATCTGGGAAGAACCGCCCTGTTTCAAGATGAGCAGAATGTAATCAGCAAGCAGCCGGAAAGGGAGGGGGTGCAAGATGAGCAGGGCAGGTCACTGAGAGTCAGTTTAAACCCCAGCCTGTGAGCCCTGGGGCTTGGGGCAAAGGCAAGGCTGGTCTTTAGAAAGAACTGCCTGGCCTCGCTTGTCTCACCTCTGGCATATTTCCAAACACATTTGTTTCTGTTTCCTTAATAAACTATCCTTTTTCCCTACTGGAAAAAAAAGTGGAAAAAAAGAGGAAGAAGGAAGGGAATGGGAGACAGAGAGGATGGGAGTGGGGAAGAATAAGAGGGCGGGAGAATGGGAAATGGACAAGAAAATAATCTGCCCACAGTAACCAGTGGCCCGGGCATGGGGGAACTGCAGAAGTAAGTAGGTGAGAGACACCATGGCGCAGGTAAGAAGCCCTAGGGGGGCGTGTTAAATATCAGGTAGGAGAGGATCCTGCAGCTTGAGATGCCTTCATTCCAGGGAGCCAGGGCAGCGGGGCAGAAGCATGGGCAAGGCTCTGGCTAGAGATAAGTAGTCATGAATATATTTATGGCTCTGCAGTCTTGGAAGAGGCTGAACTCAGTCCTGAAGGGTGGGAGTAAAAGACGGGCATTGGACAGTCCTAACCCAAATCCTAGATTTTGACTTTAAGCTTCTAACAGTGGACCCTGCAAGACCATGTAGAAGTGCCAAGGAGGTTATAAAAACCAGGAGCAGATGAAACCTATGCCTGTAAGGGTACTAAGACTCCACTGAACTCTAGAGGGTCCCCCACACAACTTGATTTGTCAGACCTAAATGTGACTTGCCTGTGAATGAGCCAGGGTGTAAAGAGCTGAGTAGCAGTTTTCTTTCCCCGTGTTCTATTCCACGTCTGAACATCTTGATATCTTCCCCTTAGAGGCATGGAACTGTCTGGACACCAAAGCAAAGGAGGGTTCAGTGTCAGAGCAGACACTGGGACGTCTCTAGGAACCAGCCAAATAATCAATGGATAATCATTAAAAGCAATTTTGTCACTATGGGAAGTTTTTGTTTATTTGACAGATTATCAACTAAGTGGCATTTATATAACAAAACTTCCATTCTTGTTTCCTTATTTAGTTTTTTTTTTAAATTTCATTGATCATCATAAAAAACAGAATGAGAATTTATGCTAAACCCTAGCAAAAAAATTTTTTAAACTTCACCCATGGACAATAACTTTTACTGTTCTACCTTTTCATTCAGAGATGTATTTCCAATAAATATGCACTTTATAGTAAGGTTTAAACATATTTATATTATTTTATATGCTAAGAACAATTGTAACAAATTGAAAAGTTATTCATTGTGATTGTGTGTGTGTGTGTGTGTGTGTGTGTCTACAAGTGCAATCATATGAGTACCACAGTGCACACATGGAGGTGAGAGTATAAACCGTGGGAGTTAGTTCTCTCCTTTATGTGAATTCTCAGAATAGAACTCAGATCATCAAGCTTGTAAAGCAAGAAGTTTTGCTTGCTGAGCCTTTGTATTGGCCCCCAAAGAAATGTTTACCTTAGTGAGTTACAGTTATTGGAAATGTAGATAGATGTCAGGCATTTCAAGGATTTACTTGTGAGCCCACATCCTCATGGTATCAGACCAAACCTGAGGGTGACTCAGACTTGTTGAGACTGGCCAGGGGAAGAGGGCAAGGGAAGCAGTGCCAGAGTTCTGAGTAGCCAGCTGCCTGTTTACACTGGACAGAAGCAGCATTGTCCCTGAACTGAACCAGTTATCTTAAGGCAGACAGTCTGCATACAGCAGGCTTTACCAACTTTCCTCTTCCACCCCAAACCACCTCAGGACAGAAAGCAGAGGCTCAGAGCATCAGTGAGTCAGCCCCAGGCACAGGACAGGAGCTGTGGTGTTCTCTTCCCCTGCATGGATTGACTCTCTCTCCTTACATTAATGAGGACTGGACTATTACCCCAAACAGACTGCTGTCTTCTTTTGTCAGGATCTTCCCTGGCCTGACAGTTGAGAGTGTGGGTTTCTGGCTTTTTCCAGTTCTTCTTCCTGCCCCTGACCTCTCCATCCTTAGCCTTTTTACTTCACTTTTCAAACAATTCACTCTCCACAGGTAATGGCAGATGAGCCCTTAGTTCAGTCGCTGTTTGCCCTGGGGCGGGGGGGGGGGCTCCCAAATCTATAACACTAGACCAGATCTAGAGCCAGGACTATCCATGGGGTCTCTATGGCAACCAACCCACCCTCTGCTGGGATATTACTGGGGTTGAGTTTCACACATAGCATTGTGGTAATGGGGTAGCCTTAGTGTGTTCAGGACTGTAGGTCTTAGAAAATACAAAGTTGGGCATTGTCTAGTTAGTTGGCAACATCTACTCTCAAGAGTAGTTTTTGTCTGTCTGGTTTTTGGTCTCTTGAAACATCATCTCCCATAGCCCAGGCTAGCCTTGCACTGGCTATGTAACTGACAATGTTCTTAAACTCCTGCTGCCGCTGCTTCCCCAGGGATAACACACTCAGCACAAGATGAATTTTGATCATTTAAAAGTTTCACTTCTTTTGTAAATTCATTATAAATTAGTGTTTGTCCGCCTGGCTTTTGCCTTTGTCAAGTAATCACTTTGCTATGTCACTGCCACTATTGGAGAAAGACCCATATCCTAGAAACAATGTATCTTCTTATGGGCTTTTTAAGACAGGCTCTTGAGAAGCTCAGCCTGGCTACTTGCTGTCCCTGAGAATGACCTTGAATTGATCCTCCAATCACCTCTACTTCCTGAGTTCTAAACTTAGAGGAATGTGTTACCAGTTTTATGAAGTCCTGGTGATCACACCTGGGGCTTTGAGAATGGTGGGTGTGTATGGTCTCAGTCAGCGTTCTTCTTTTCCCCCTGTACTTTGTATGTTTTTTTTTTTTTTTCTGTAATACTATAAGGATACGAGCCTTTTTTCTGGGGCACTGCTAAACAATAATGTGCACCAGGTGTTCCCCAAAACCAGACTTCTTTTGTGTGTGTGTGTGTGTGTGTGTGTGTGTGTGTGTTTGTGTGCAGTGCTTCCCTTTGACCCAAACTAGGATGCACTGCAAGGAAGACACAGAACACCTCTGACTAGTCTGCCATCCTTCCAGCTGCCTGGTGCACACTGGGCCTGAGAGGGATCCCTGCACGGTGCAGACTGCCTGGCTCCAGGCTTGTTTTCAGCACCATTACCAAGGCTAGGTCATGGCTGGCAAAGGACTCAACAATTATGGTCATTATCAAGATGAGGCAATCTCACAGGTAAGACAGGTTCCAGCCGCTTCAAAATACAGAAATGTCAGACTGTTTACAGAGGTTTCCCCTAGCTTTGTGATGACAGTGTCAAACAAGATGACAAATGCCTTTGGCAGTCCAGGTGACTTTTTTGTTAATCCCTCCACCCTCTCCACACCCTGGCTTCCTAACTCTTTACAACGAAGTTCTTAGACTGGCCGGCAATCTTGGAGAACCTCCTCCTACTCAGTAAGAAGATGTAATAAAAACAAAGTAAGAAAAACAAATATCCCTCAAACATGCTGACAGGTGAGCTAATGCAGGAACATGTAACAGGAAGCAGGAAGTGAGCATTTGTCTTTGGGGTACATAAGCCACAGTGCTCCTCCTTTGCAGTACTCCTTTGGTATGAGGATGGCTCTCTGGCTTCAGTATGCAGGCTTTTCTCTACACTATGCTCCAAGAGACAGACAATTAACCACTGAAAACAGGAACCTCAATAATAAGGCTCTTGGTCCCTGGGTTACAGAGACATGGATCCCTTTGTGTCTGGTTCTCTGTCCTGATGGCCTGCCTGGATTTCTGGGTAGAGCTAGTCTGACCTTCCCATTCTGGTGTGCTTCATTCTGTTTCTAGTAAGTTCTCCTTGGCAAAATATGATGTCCAGAGCCGATCTCTGCTTTTAGTTTTCATCCTGAATTCAAAACAGAAATTGGGAACTGATATGATGACCCAGCAGGCAAAAGTGTTTGGTGACTGGTGACAGGTGCAAAAGCCTGAGACCCCATACGGTGGAAAGGGAGAATCGACTTTGTGCTCTAGGCTCCACGTGCATGGCATGACACACACACACACACACACACACACACACACACACACTAATGAAAAAATGGGTCATTTTCACCAGCATCCCGCTGCACGTTGAGATGCTATACTCTGTCGTATTTTATGTCTACCCATGTTCTTTGCCCATATACGCCATCCCTGCTCTGGAAACAGGCTACTGGTGTGACATGGGTAAACTAATCTGAAATACTGAGAAAGCCACGTTACTATATGGATGTGGATGTGTGAAACCTGTCCCTTTCATTCCACTCATCCCAGAGGCCCACCGCTCATCTGAAGCGACCCACAGATACACACGTGGAAACACCCTCTCAGGTTTCACAGCCCGGTGTCCAGTAAGCCTATCTAATTGCAGACTCTGTGCTCCTGACCTACTCTACTTGGTTAGAGTTAATTGCTCCCTACTCAATCATGTCACAAGAAGACCAGAGGTGGTGGTTACTGCAGCCTTCCTAATTTGATGCACTAATGCATTTTGAATAACAGTGGGCAAAAATGGCTCCTAGGTGGTTCAAAATGAAACTCAGTCGAATACAATCAGCAAAAAGAATATACTTCCAAACTATTAAAATTTTAAAAATTGTCCATATTTAAAAGTTAAGGATCTTCCACTTAAGATAAATCTTAAAAACATATGAGTTAGGATGGCTTGGGTGGGGGGGAGGGTCTTGCTTAAACCTCACCAAAGTGATTTCCATTAAAAGTTCAAGCAATTTGTGTCAACTCTGACTTACTAGTGTTTCCCATGTTTCATTGTTCTCATTTTGAGCCCTTGAGGCTTCGGCCCCGTTAAAGTATTTTTTTAATCTTAGATCTTTGAAGAGAACTTACTAATGATATGCAACCAGTTTCCAGTTCCTAAGGGCCGAGGCTCTCTGTTATCATCAGCAGCGGAATGGCTGCAAACATTCAGACACACCTGTTCTGTGATGAAGAAGCAGCCAGAGCCCATTTGACACTGTGAAGATGAATGAGCTCAAAGGCACCCACTTTTCTTAGAGCTTCAGAGTTAACAGAGTTGGGGATGTGGATCACTGGCATTTGCTTAACCCTCATGAAGCCCTGAGGTCGAGCCCTGGCACACTCAAAACAAGATAAAAAGAGTTTTGTTTCCTCCACTGATCTTCTGAAATACGCTCACTAGGCCCCATGTTTTCGGTTTTTATAAAGAGAGGCTGGGAGCTTAGCTCACTAGCTACAGCACTTACCTAACAAGAACTAACTCCTGAGTTGTGTTTCCAACTTCATTAAAAACTGGTTCATTCTTGGCTGCCTGTTGACTCTGAGGCCAACCTGGGGCTGTATGTGGCCCAATCTCCAAGGGGGAAAAAAAAGCTTTAAAAGCTCTATAAAGAGTAACTAGAAACTTAGCAACTTAGCATATTGAAATGAAAATACAAAATCTATCTGGTATCCACTTGCTCCTCCAAGCTCTCCGTCTCAGGGAGTGAGTAAAGGGTCGAAAGGCTCCAAGGAATTCTCTGAGAACTGGAGAACAAAGCAAAGGCAAGGGGCCAAAAGACACAGGAGTGCTATGTCCAGGACGGAGGGAGGGCCCTAGCAGGTAAATGAATATTCCTATCCTGAATTCTTTATTTCTGAAGAACAGATATCCAAATTATCATTTTTTGTTTTTATCTTACAAGGGCCTTGGAGTTCATAAAAGAAAGAATGTGTTCACTTCAACAACAGCAACAAAAATTAGCCCATTTCATAATCTGTAAATGAAAACAAAAGAACAATTGGGGTTCATAAAAATTTAAATATTCACAGGAACCTGTCAAAAGGAAAAGAAAAAAAAATAACCCTAAATGTGGCATGCCTTGTGAGAACAGAAAATCATGGCACACAAGACAAAGGATGTGAGCCTAGAATGTATAATGAACTCCTAAAAACAGTAACAACATAAACCAATCCTACAAATGGGCACAGGATTTCAATGTCGTTTTAAATCCTATCATGAAATAAGGCAATTTTCAAAGCTTACCATCATGAATGTACATGGAAGCATTAATTAAAAACTCACGACTGCCTGGAAGCAGAAGAAAAATACACATCACCATCAAGTGCAAGAAAATAGAGCAACTGGAACTGTCAACTGTCACTCTGCAGAAAGCAGAGTGGTGTGGTCACTGTGGAAGAATCCAGGGGTTCTCATCAGTATAAATATAATATACTCCCCATATAGTTCACAATTCTAGAATCAGCACTGTATTCAAGGTAAATATAGTCTTTCTAAGGAAGTATACTCAAATTTCATAGCAGGTTCATTCACAATAACTCAAAGCTAAAAAGAAGCCAAATGCCTGTCAGAGGGAATGGATAAGCACCCAAATATCCACAAGTGGAACCTTAATCTGTAAGGAAGGAATTGTTAAGATAGGAGACAGCATGGGAAACTGTAAAACATTACACCAAGTAAAAGAAGCCAGACACAAAACCAGTCTATGCCTCGTAACCTGTTTATGTGAGATACTTGAGCAGGCAAAGCCAGTCTTAGAAGGGTAGAAAAAAGGAACCAGTGGCTTCCAGGGCTACAGTCTGGAAAGTGTTACACAGAGTGGGAGGGGAGTGTCCAGGGGGGGAAAATATCCCTTATCTTCAACGTGCTGGCTGGCTTGTGGCTACAGAGGGGGATTTCAACTGCAAAATCTCATCAAACTGAAAACAACCCCAAAATCCCTTATCAGATGGTGAAATTTAAAATGAGTACAAACTTAACCCCAATAAAATTATTTTTTAAAACAAGCATTCCCTTTGTTTTGCAATAAATTATTTACATTTTGAGAATGGGACAACTTGGTACCGAGAGGAAGGGGCGGGACGTAACAGTGATAGAGGATTTGTAGCATATGAAAAGCCCCGTAGAATCAAGAGGACGCTGTGAAGAGAGTTAGCCATCTCGTTTTAAAATAGACTTTATTCTTCAGAGTAGCTGTGGGTTCACTGAGCATGAAATGAAGATATCTCCCACCCCCACCCCATCAGCACCCATCATGACACATTCCACTTGTGAGAACTAGGAGTAGAACATGAATGAATCGGAGTGGAAACATCACTGTCACCTGAAGTCCACAGTCCACATCGAGTCCTGGAACTGGACACTTTATGGGTTTGTACAGATACACAGTGACACGTACCTAGACCATTAGGACACCACTCCCTCTGTACTTCATTCTCTTATCCACCTCTGTTCACCCCTTACAACCCCAACCGCCTAGCAGCCACTGATGCATGGTTTCCCTTCTCAAGGTTCACGGAGTTGAAATTGTTCAGCCTGCACAGTACACAGACTGGATTCTTTCGATTACTCACAGTGAAGGCGCCTCATCTTTTCATCAGCTAGTAGAACATTTTATTTCATTGCTGAAGTGTCAACTCATCTAAATGTGCTATGGTTATAATTTATCCATTTACTATTGCATTTACCTACTTCTTATGCTTCTTGCTGTGACAAAATCTCACAAAAGCAACTTAAAGGAGGGTTTATGTTGGCTCTCTACTTAAGGATAAAGTGCACGGAGGTGGAACAGACCTGATGGCAGGAGTACTGGGTAGCTGGTTTCCTTGTCTGCAGGATGGAGGCAAAGAGATGGGAACGTGGATCTCCTGATATTTTCTCCCCTTAACTCGGCCTAGAAACTGAGCCAATGTAAAGATACTGTCCGTATTCAGAGTGGGTATCCCTTCCTTAATTAAAGCCCCCTGAAAACACCTTCTTGGAATGCTCAGGAATATGTCTCCTGGATGATTTTAACTCCCACCAAGCAGAAAATGACAATGAACTATCACTTTTATTCAAAGGTATCTTGGCTGTTTGAAAGTTATGGCCATATGAATAAGGCTGCAAGTATTCATGTGCAGATTTTTGTGATTTGTTGTTTGGGGATTTGTTTTCTTTTCCCTGATGCTGGCGATCAAAGTCACACCCTCACAAATGGCAGACACACAAGCTACTACACCCCAGCCCAACTGTGAAGAGTTTTGTGTTGACATAGATTTTAATCAAGTTGGATAAATATCTAGGAGTATGGGGATACCCTGTGATTTAATCTAACAGTGTTCATCACCAGACCTACCTACTCAGAGTCTATAGAAATTCTTCAATTATAGCTCTAATTTTCCTACTTTTGTATTGTATCCTATGATAAGTACTTGGTCTTGGAGTGATTGTGCCAATTATTAGCAGAGACCAGGAAAGAAGAGAATTGAAGATCCAGGTTCTGGATTGGATGGCTTGTATTTATATAACTCTGAGAGGGCAGTAGCTCCAGACCCAGCAACGCTTCAAGATATCTATCAGAATGCAGAAATCAAAAGAACATGACTGAAAACAAGGGGTGAGGCTCAGTGTTTAAGCTGTAACATTCCCCAAGAGTGCAATTGTGTGTGCGCACGTGTACACACACACACACACACACACACACACACACACACACTGTATTCTACTAAACTCAACCAAAGAACTTGAAATCAGAGAAAATGCCCATTAGGTCAACGATAGTGACAGAGATGATCAAACACAAGCCTCTGCTTTCCAGGAGCAAAGTAGACAGTTCTCTCCATTTTCCTTTCTCCCAGGGTTATAGGAACAGCATTCACCTATAAGATCCAGTTAACTCCCAGCAGCTGGACTTCTGCATGTGTCAGAAAAGAGTGAGTATTGCTCTGGCACCAGAATAGTGGTGTATCCTGATCCCAGTAGAGGGCAGCAAGCCAACTACTACTATGATATGAGTTACCAGGAAGAGCTCAGCTACAGATTTGAGGTATTAGTCAGATTTCTAAGCTATAGACCACAGGATCTGCCCCAGCTAGTATAAACAGAAAGGTGTCTATTAAGGGTTAAACACAGAACACAGAATCATTGATGGCACAAAGGAAGCAAACTCTAGCAGGAGCCTCCCAGGAGGACTCTCAAAACCACAACAGAGACCTATGTATTAAAGTCATCTCCTGCTTCTATGTGATCAGGAAGCTTCAGAAGCAGGAAGCAGCCACTCCTGTCACCTACTGGAAGCCATCTCTTAAATCAGGAAGCCACTGGCAACCTCCAATTTTATACAACCCTATTATCTTTTGCTCTACAAAATTCACTATTACATGCAAAATAAACACATATACATGCACGCACACACATACAATGTATAGGAAACAATTCACATCTTCTCTACCAATCAGGAATCTGAAAAATATCATTTATAATTATCAGCTCTTAGAACAGAAGGTAAACATACCAATCTATATGTCCTCTATTTTCACTGTCCACCAACAACCAGAACATGTTTATGATTTTTGTTTTTGTGTTTTGAGACAGGGTCTCAATACATATGCCTGGCTGGCCTGGAACTCACAGAGTTCTGCCTGCCTCTGCCTCCCAAGTGCTGTAATTAAAAGCATATACCAGCTCACCTAGCCTGTTTGTGTTAGTTTGCTTTTATTATTTATTTATTTATTGTTAATATTTTTGGTTTTTAAAGAGTATCTCTATGTAGTCCTGGCTGTCTTGGAACTTGATCTGAGACCAAGCTGGCCTCAAACCCAGAGATCCATCTGCCTCTGCCTCTGCCTCTGCCTCTGCCTCTGCCTCCTGTGGGCTGGAATAAAAGGCATGTGCTGCTGATGCTGATGCTGATGCTACCACCACTTGTTTGTTTGTTGGCTTCTTTTTAAAACATTGTGAATTGCTGAAATTTCTGTTTATAAAACTCTGTGGCTATAGCAATAGCTTACAGTACCCCAGCCAAGAGGCTTCATAAGTATGTCTACTCTTCTGTATTACTCAGAAAAGTATAGTATTTCTTTTTCTTCTATCTCTGTTTTAAGAATGCTTTCTCTGATGTTTGGGGATAACTTACTGACTCTCTGAAGTCCCCTTCTCTAACCTGTGAAGTTTATCTACCATGTACTTTAACTCAGCATGGCATTATTTCTTTTGCTTGCCTTCCTTAATATAATACTTTATTAATTTTTGGAGAATTTCATACAATGTATTTTGATCACATTTACCTCCAACTCTTCCCACAACTCCTCCAAGCAGGAATTGTAGACCATCTTCCCACCTTGCTACCGAAAGGCTAGAAGTTAGACAGATTCCCTGGTAGGCAGACAGGGAATTGGGCCTATGGCTAGGTAATAAAGATGGCAATGTGCCAAGATGTGTAGCTTCCTCCTCACCCTACTGACTTGCAACAAAGCCGGACAGCTATCACAAAGGCTTGGTAGGCTTATCTCCCACCAGCAGGCACCCTGCTGATGGACAGGCTCAACAAGTTCGAGGCCTGCTCAGGACATGCCACACAAGTCCTGGCTATTCAACTACCTTAGTTCAATTTGTGTTGCCCACATACTCATCATGAGTGTGAGGCTATCCACTGGAGGATGATTAACCTACCAATGACCACACCTAAAAGAACTACTGATAGTTGATGGCTAGGGGTCTGGGATCATGATCTAAAATGTTGAACAGTCTTGTGCAGGCAAAACACCTACTATGATTTCATCAGTGCAGAAGTCCTAATGTGTTCAAAGGGACAGTTTCACTCTGGTCCTCCCTGACCTCTGGCTATTATATCTTTCTGTACCCTCTAATAAGATAGTCCCCGAGCCTTGCTGGGAGAGTGGGAGTGGGCATAAATGTCCCATTTGTAGCTGAGCCCAGGAATGAGTTTTTTTTTTCTCCTACTGTCCATTGTCCTCCTCTGAGCAGCTGCTGTGATCAACAGCTTGCTTGCCCTGGGATTTTTCTTTTAAACTCTAATGAAATTGTCCCTGACTAAAAAAAACAAATAAAACCAAACACCATGGCCCTGCTTGCCATGATTCAACTTTTCAGAGACTCAAGGCCCTCTGTAAGGAAAGTGAAAGGTTGCTCTGCTTACTTCTCTATGGGCATACACTCATGGCGTCTTAGGCTATAGCACAAAATGTTTGTCCTAGCTTCAACAGAGATTTCCAGATGTACCCATTTTCCCTAGAGCGCCACAGTTCCCAGCTACAGCAAACCACTATTCTCAGGCAGGCCAGCTCAGGAGATTTAGCAACTAGTCTGACTTTTTCTGTTCCTTGAAATTCATTAAGCATTTCTTATAATCTATAAGGCACATGGGTGAATAATATCTTATTGACAGAGATAAAGACTTTGGATTTATAACCAAAAGCCCTGAGTTCAAGTCCTAATCTTGGTAATTTATATAGGTATTTTGATCAACTAATTTACTTTACTCCTTGAGTTATTAGTTTTTTTACTGCTAAAGCAATTCTGTTGTCAAACAAGTCAGTCAACCCTCCATGTCTGTGCATTCCACATTTACTGACTTAATCAACCATAGACTTAAAATATTAGAAAAATATGTAAGTCTGATATGGCGATACATGCCTATAATCCCAGCACTGAAGAGGATAATGAAAGAGGGTTACTGTGAGTGGCCAAATTGGTTACATAGAAAGGTCATGTCTACAGAAACTACATCATATATAGTATTACGAATAATCTAGAGATAACTTATAATAACAGGATATAGGAGGATGTGCATAGGCCAAATGCAAAGACAATGCAGTTTTATATAAGGGACTGAGCATCTACAGATCTGGCCAATTGTAGAAATCCCAATCCCAGGCCCCTAAGGATACTGAGCAAACACTAAATTACACAAAACTAGCAAGAAAAGTAAAGGCAACATACATTGAAATATTGTGTAAGTAGGACAAGCCTGGAGTTCTAGCTACCAAGTAAGCTGTGGTAGGAGGATTCTAAATTGTGATAGATAGTCTTGGTGATCTACTTAACATAACTTGGAAGAAGGAAGGAACATCAGTTGAAGAATTGTCTCCATCAGACTGGCCTATAGACATATCCATGAGGCATTTTCTTGATTGCAAATTGATAGAGCAGAGCCCAGTCCACTGTGGGCATTATGATCCTCAGATAGGTGTGCCTGGTCTAAGATAAGATAAATAAAAAAAGTAGGCCAGGTAGTGGTGGCACATGCCTTTAATCCCAGTACTTGGGAGGCAGAGGCAGGCGAATTTCTGAGTTCGAGGCCAGCCTGGTCTACAGAGTGAGTTCCAGGATAGCCAGGGCTATACAGAGAAGCCCTGTCTTGAAAAAAACAAAAGAGAGAGAAAGAAAGAGAGAGAGAGAGAGAGAGAGAGGGAGGGAGGGAGGGAGGGAGGGAGGGAGGGAGGGAGGGAGGGAGGAAGGAAGGGAGGAAGGAAGGAAGGAGAAAAGTAGCTGGACATAAGCCTCAGAGCAAGCCAGTGAGCAGTGTTCTTTTGTGGTCTCTGTTTCCAGTTCCAGTTCCTGCCCTTCTAGCATTCCTTCTCTGACTTTCATCAGTGATGGATTATAATCTGCAATATGAAATGAACCCCACAAGTTATTCTTGGTCATAATGTTAATCACAGAAACAAAAAGCAAACCAGGACACAAGTTAAACTCTACTGAGTGAGTTCAAGACCAATGAGAGTATCTTAGTAAAAGTCTGATCAAGGGCTGGAGAGATGGCTTAGCAGTTAAGGGCATTGACTACTGTTCCAAAGGTCCTGAGTTCAAATCCCAGCAACTATATGGTGGCTCACAACCATCTGTAATAAGATCTGATTCCCTCTTCTGTTGTGTCTTCTATACACAACAAGCCTGAGTTCAATTCCCAGCAACCACATGATGGCTCACAACCATCTGTACAGCTACAGTGTACTCTTATACATAAAATAAATAAATAAATCTTTAAAAAACAGTTTGATCAAATTAAGAAGCAAAAAGGGGAAAAGGAAAAAATGATGTAATTATATTTTAAGTTTAAGAAATTGTTTAATTTTATAAAAAGCAGAAAGAAATCTGGAGATGTAAATCAATGATAGACACTTGTTAGAATCTGTAAGACCTTGAGTTGAATATTCAGTATCACAAGTAGAAAAATAAAAAGTTGGGCGAACCTAAAGCCATTGGCCAGAGCTAGTTAGCAGGATACACTTCATGAGCTAACTCATGATCTATCAAGAGTAGAGCAACATCTCATGAGTTAACTGATGAAGTTATCCAGGACTGTTTGCAAACTGGGTTGAGAAGGATTCTGAGTTCACTGAGAAAAAAACAATCATTTGGTAGAAATGTCTGTTGTTATGAAAGGTTGATTGCATCAGACTGGCATTGATTAGTAAGGAGGGTGCCATTGAAGGCGCACACTTGCCATTACTCTTCTTAACAGGTATGTGTTGTAATTATCATCATAATGTCAGGTGTCATCTGCAGCAGCCTTAAGACAAGGCCAGTACATTTAAGAAGCAACAGGATAGCAGCCCAAGAAGAATAGGGCTTGAAGAAGCAAGGGACTTAGATGTTAGAATAGGAGTTGGTTTCTTAAACAGCAAACTAGACTAGGCAAGGACTTCCACTGGCTGGAACTAGAGGTTGACACCTCTTGCTCCTAGAGAAAGTTCCTCTCTATCTGCCTTGCCTCCTGCCTTGCAAGATTAAAAACTTGTAGAACAATATACTTCTCTGGTGTTAGCCTCCTCCATGATCCCTGTGGCCTAGAACTCCTAAGCCCTGTTCCTATCGGCCCAAGTGGGATCTGATCTATACTTGAAGGTTTATATAGGAACAAGTGCCTAGCTAAAATCAACAGAAGACAGTACTGATGAGTTTGTGCAGGAGAAAAAGGCTGTTCTCTTCTTGTTGTTGTTTGTTTGTTATATATTAAGTAGTATACAGAATATGAGAAACAATCAAGAACAGCAAAAGAACAATGTGAAAGACCACTCCACAGAGCTTGGACCAGGGAACAAAAGTGTAGAATCTGGGCTATTGATACCACAGGTAAGACATGCAGCAGCATATCTTAAGTAAGATATATTGCCACTGCCTCCCTCAGCTGATTGGATTCTCAGAGCCTATAGATTCTTTTTACATTATTATTATTAAAGTACTTTTGAAAATTGGATATTTTCTTTATTTACATTTCAAATGTTATCCCCTTTTCCAGTCCCCCCCTAGAAAACCTATATCCCATGCCCCCTCCTTCTGCTTCAATGAGGGTGTTCCTGCACCCACCCACCCACCCACTCCTGAGTTTTTGATCTTAGCCATTCTGACTGTTGTGAGGTGAAATCTTGGGGTTGTTTAGATTTGTATTTCCTTGATGACTAAGGATATTGAACACTTCTTTAGGTGTTTCTTGGTCATTCAATATTCCTCAGTTGAAAAGTCTTTGTTTAGCTCTGTACCACATTTTTAATAGTGTGATTTGATTCTCTGCAGTCTAACTTCTTGAGTTCTTTGTATATATTGGATATTAGCCCTCTATTGGAGTAGGGTTGGTAAAGATCTTTTCCCAGTTGGTTGCCATTTTGTCCTATTGACAGTGTTTTGCAACTTTATGAGGTCACATTTTTTGATTCTTGATCTTAGAACATAAGCCATTGGTGTTCTGTTCAGGAAAATTTCCCCTGTGCCTGTGTTCGAAAATCTTCCCCACTTTCTCCTCGATAAGTTTCAGTGTATCTGGTTTTATATGGAGGTCCTTGATCTATTTGGACTTGAGCTTTGTACAAGGAGATAAGAATGGGTTGATTTGCTTTTTTTTTTTTTACATGCTGGCCTGCAGTTGAACCACCACCATTTGTTAAAAATGAAGTCTTTTTTCTGATGGATGGTTTTTGCTACTTTGTCAAATATCAAGTGACCATAGGTGTGGGGCTCATTTCTGGGTCTTCAATTCTATTCCATTGATCTTCCTCCCTGTCTCTGTAACAATACCATACAGTTTTTATCACGATTGTTCTGTAATACAGCTTGATGTCAGGGATGGAGATTCCCCCAGAAGTTCTTTTATTGTTGAGAATAGTTTTTGCTATCCTGTGTTTTTTGTTATTGCAAATGAATTTGCAAATTACTCTAGCTCTACAAAGAATTGAGTTGGAATTTTGATGGGGACTGCATTGAATCTGTAGATTGCTTTCGGCAAGATGGCCATTTTTACTATATTAATCCTGCCAATCCATGAGCATGGGAAATCTTTCCATCTTGTGAGATCTTCAATTTCTTTCTTCAGAGACTTGAAGTTCTTTTCATACAGATCTTTCACTTGCTTGGTTAGAGTCACACCATGATATGTAATGTTATTTGTGACTATTGTGAAGGGTGTTATTTCCCTAATTTCTTTCTCGCTGTGTTGATCCTTTGAGTAAAGGAAGGCTACTGATTTGTTTGAGTTAATTTTATGTCTGGCCATTTTGCTGAAGTTGCTTATAAGCTTTAGGAGTTTGGTGGAATTTTGAGGTCACTTAAGGATACTGTCATATCATCTGCAACTAGTAATAGTTTGACTTCTTCCTTTCTAATTGTATACCTTTGATCACCTTTTGTTGTCTGATTGTTCTAGCTAGAACTTCAAGTACTTTGTTGAATAGATAGGGGAGAGAGGGCAGCCTTGTCTAGTCCCTGGTTTTAGTGGGATTGCTTCAAGTTTCTCTCCATTTAATTTGATGTTGGCTACTGGTTTGCTGTATATTGCTTTTACTATGTTTACATATGGGCCTTGAATTCATGATCTTTCCAAGACTTTTAACATGAAGGGATGCTGAACATTGTCAAATGCTTTTTCAACATTTAATGAAATGATCATGTGGTTTTTTTTCGTTGAGTTTGCTTATGTAGTGGGTTTCATTTATGGATTTCAATGTATTGAACCATCCCTGCATCCCTGGGATGAAGCCTACTTGATCGTGGTGAATGTTCATTTTGATGTATTCTTGGATTAGGTTGGCAAGAATTTTATTGGGTATTTTTGCATCAATGTTCATAAGGGAAATTGTCTGAATTTCTTTTTCTTTGTTTGATATTTGTTTGGTTTAGGTATAAGCATAATTGTGGCTTCATAGAACAAATTGGGCAGTGTTCCTTCTGTTTCTATTTTGTGGAAGAGTTTGAAGAGTATTGGTACTAGGTCTTCTTTGAAGATCTGATAGAATTCTCCACTAACCCATCTGGTCCTGGGCTTTTTTTGGTTCAGAGGCCATTAATGACTGCTTCTATTTCTTTAGGGGTTATGGGACTGTTTAGATCATTTATCTGATCCTGTTTTAACTTTGGTACCTGGTATCTGTCTAGAAAAGTATCTATTTTATCCAGATTTTCCAATTTTGTTGAGTATAAGTATTGTAGTGGGATCTGATGATTTTTTGAATTTCCACAGTTTCTGTTGTTTTATCTCCCTTTTCATTTCTGATTTAATTAAGTTGGATAATGTCTCTGTGCCCTCTCATGAGTCTGGCTAAGGGTTTATCTTTCTTGTTGGTTTTCTCAAAGAACCAGCTCCTGGTTTTGTTGATTCTTTTTATAGTTCCTTTCCTTTCTATTTGGTTGATTTCAGCCCTGAAATTGATTATTTCCTGCTGTCTACTCCTCATCGGTGTATTTGCCTCTTTTTGTTCTAGAGTTTTCAGGTGTACTGTCAAGCTGCTAATGTAAGCTCTCTCCAGTTTATTTTTTGAGGCACTTAGAGCTATGAGTTTTTCTCTTACCACTGCTTTCATTGTGTTCCATAAGTTTTGGTATGACGTGTCTTCATTTTCATTAAATTCTAAAAAGTCTTTAATTTCTTTCTCTATTTCTTCCTTGGCCAAGTTATCATTGAGTAGAGCATTATTCAGCTTCCATATGTATGTGTACATTCCATTGTTTTTGTTGGTATTGAAGACCAGCCTCAGTCCATGGTGATCTAATAGGATGTATGGGGTTATTTCAATCTTCATGTATCTGTTGAGGCCTGTTTTATGACCAATTATATGGTCAGTTTTGGAGAAGGTACCATGAGGTATATTCTTTTGCTTTAGGATGCTCTATAAATATCTGTTAGACGTCATACAGACCCTAAGAGAAAGCAAATGCCAGCCCAGGCTACTATACCCAGCAAAACTCTCAATTACCATAGATGGAGAAAACAAGATATTATTCCATGACAAAAACAAATTTACACAATATCTTTCCACAAATCCAGCACTAGAAAGGATAATGGATGGAAAACACCAACATAAGAAGGGAACTATACCCTAGAAAAAGCAAGAAAGTAATCCTTCAACAAACCCAAAAGAAGATAGCCACACAAACATAATTCCATCTCCAACAACAAAAGTAACATGAAGTAACAATCACTTTTCCTTAATAACTCTTAACATCAATGGACTCAATTCTCCAATAAAAAGACATAGACTAACAGATTGGATACATAAACAAGACCCAGCATTTTTCTGCATACAGGAAATGCACCTCAGTGACATAAACAGATACTACCTCAGAATAAAAGGTTGGAAAACAATTTTCCAAGCAAATGGTCCCAAGAAATAAGCTGGGTAGCCACTCTAATAGCAAATAAAATTAACTTTCAACCAAAAGCTATCAAAGGAGATAAGGAAGGACACTTCATATTGGTGAAAGGAAAAATCTACCAAGATGAACTCTGAATTCTGAACATCTATGCTCCAAATGCAAGGGCACCCACATTCATAAAAGAAACTTTACTAAAGCTCAAAGCACACATCAAACCTCACACAATAATAGTGGAAGACTTCAATGCCTCACTCTCAGCAATGGACAGATCAGGGAAACAGAAACTAAACAGAGACACAGTGAGCCTATTGATTCTTTATGTCATTCATTTCCAAACCAAAGTCAGAAGGAAAACCAACTAAATGACACAGGTGTAGCCAGGCACCCAAGCCTTAGAGTTGGGAAAATTTGTGAGCCTTGAATGTTTAACCGTATGGTAAAATATAAGCAATGTCAGATCAGTTTAGGGGAGGAATTAAATGCTAGATGCATTTTTGGGCCAAGTAATAACAACAGATGCAACGAATTAGGGACCATTAATCCATAATGTCGGATATGGCTGTGCTAATTCCAAACATCTACAATTAGACTATGGTGTGGTCCACCACAACAAAGACAATTTAAAATTTCACTTCTTTTCTCCAAAAGAGACTTCAGATTCACAGGGTCATCTTTTTTATTCTATACCTTCACACTTCTCTGTCTTATTTTCAGTCTTCTAGCCAGCCATCAATGAGAACCCTGATTGACACATGCCATGCATTCCTTTTTCTCTTTTACTCCTGAAGCAGGCCATATCCTGCAACTACAGATCAAATCGGGCAGACTGTCTCTTGCTAAACCTTCCTTGGCTTTCCCTCTTTTCCATTGTGGCCTATTCCCTAATCCTCAACTAGCTCTGCCTTGATACTAGATCAGTCTTTTAGCTGGCCTTCATTCTGCCTTTGCTCTAGTACAAACATCCTTCATCTCTGTCCATGTATCCACCCATTCATCTACCCACACAACCAGCTATCTCTGCAGCCAGCCAGCCAGCTAGTCAGCCAGGCAGCAAACCACCCACCCAGCCAGCAACTGTGTCCACTCATTCATCTACTACTTCAACTTATGTTATTGAATGCATTGCTCTGTGTTAGACAGCATAAATACTATAATAAACGAGTCCCTGGCAGACATGATGGACACTAGTAAAACAGTTCCTCTTATAAATACATAATCAAAGATGCTATGAAAGAAAATTACAGGGTGCTATGAAAGCATCACAATGGGGCCCTGCAGTGGTGAAGAGGCCAGGGAAGCTTTCCCTAAAGAGATGACCTTTGAGGAGGGTTAAAGGATGAAGGACCTAACCTAACCTAGGTGGATAGGGCTAAGCTAACCAAAGGAACCAGTGAATATGGATGTTGTCAGATAGGAAGAAGCAGAATACATTTTGGGAAATCAAAAGTTTGGTATAAGAGAGGAGCCTATCCTTTGTATTGTAATCCCAGGACATAATGCGAGAACAGCATGCCTGGCATTCAATAAGGGTTCCAGTAGTTACTGAAGGAGAAAACGGATGGATAGGTAGATGGATGGTAGAACTATATGGGCAAAAGGATAAAGCTGTATTTCATGGAACATCCTACAACTGAGAAGCAGAGCTGCAGCCTCCCTGTTCATCTGCCACCTTTAATCTGCTAACCTCAAGGCCACTTATGCCACCCAGGCACTTATCACATTGTATATAATTGACTGGTTATTGTCTCCTCTTCCTCCATAATGAGTGTTTATAGGCACTTGTCTTGTTTACCAAGAAGCCCAGCACCTAGCCCATTGCCTCTACAGAGGAAGTATTGCATATAAACATTTAATGAGTTGGTAGGCATCAAAGTCAGGAGGGCAGGAGAGGGTGGAGTTGAGAGTGAGTAAGAGGAGCCAGCTGCCAGCACAGGAGGGGCTGAAAGCCAAGTGGAGCACACACATGCCAGTAGCATTCAGCATTCACGTCTGGAGACAGGCCCAGAGCCTGCAGGTGAGCACGGAAGCAGGTGCACAGGACTCAAGGAGGAGCCACAGGGTGGATCCATGTCATCCAGGTTACAGCATCTTTCTGGCTGCTCTACAAGACCTGGTTTATAGTTTTCAGGTTATACGACAGCCTTCAGGAGACCTTGCTATTGAGATTTAACCTTCTGCACAGGCAGAGGGGAATGGAAGAGATTGTGTATGTACACACTTCTATGTGCAGACCAAATCCCCCCCACACACACTCATGTATGAATGTCTAGATCCTCTTGACCTGTGCTGCTACTGCCCAGCCAGGTGACTGGCCTATTGGAGGAGTGAGCAAGTATGTACTAGAGAAGCCTGAGCCCTGGAGCAGTGGCCTGTCCATCTGGATGGAGACCCCACCCCCACCCCAGACAACCTGAACCTTGCTGGAAAACTGGGTACCACAGATGGTTGTGACTTGTCTGAATGCTTCCTGTTGGGTTGCTGGAAACCTTATGCTGCCTATTCTGGTCCTCTTGTTTTGAATGAATGGCTTTGAAAATTACCAGTCCCACCTATTTCATTCTGCCCCCTTGGCTCCTTATTTCTGCAAAAACTACCCTGATTCTTCATGTGCTATTTAGTATTTAGTAAGAGTCCGAAGTATGTCTTAGGTACTAAGTCACCATATAGGGTTCTAGTTGTTTGGTTGTTTGTATTATTTATTTAGACAGGGTCTTACTACTTAGCCCAGGTTGCCTTGAAACTCACAATCTGTCCGCCTTAGCATCCCTTGAGGCTGAGTTTACAGATATGATCTACTGTACCCTGCCTGTACTATTTAATCATAATGTTTTCCTTAAATGCATTTCCTCATAGATGAAAATGACTAATGAACCAGAATTGGAGGTATTTAGGTCAGAGATGCCGCTAATTAATTGCTTCTGAAATGCCCAGCCATGTGGTCCTTCAGAGGAGCTAGACGCAAACACCAACTTGGCCTCATTTCCATGGATGCTGAAGCCCTAGGGCTTCATCTTGACACCATCAATAGCTCACTTTACACACATGGCCACTCTACTCTTGTCAAGGGTCTCAATCCTTGAACCTCATCATTTTATTCTACAGAGGTTTCTAGGGATAGTGATATAAACCAAGCCAGTGCCAGGTAAACCGACACCGTTGGTCAAACTCAAGTCTGTTCTTTTAAAGGTGTTTGTCTGGTGCTGCTTCTGTTTAAATGCTAAATAAAATGGCTCCCATGATATAGTTGTCCCCAGAAGAGCAGATCCTCATATATACTAAATGATACTATGGAAATCTTGCTCCCCAATTAAAAACTATTGGTTAAATAAAACTCGTGACATCCAATTACTGTGGGGACTACAGAGAAGTGGAGTTCAAGCTATCCAGTTGGGAGTCATAGGTAGGCACTGAGGAGGTGGTCAGGATGGAGAAGGAGCACAGAGAAGAGGGGGAAAAGTAAGTCTCCAGGAGTCATGATGGACTAACAGCACATGCCAGAATGATATGTCTCCCCAGGACACCAGACTGCTGGAGCAGAAATGACCCAGAGAATTTCAAACAGCAAGTATTTGAGGGGCAGAGTGGAGCCAGTGGATAGACTAGCACGAAGAGATTTTGATAAGGGGCAATCCCCCCAGCAATTATGCAAAGCCTAAATATTATAGTTTGAGTCTCGCTTATTTAAAGTTTGATGGGGATAAGTTTAATAAATATTACTGTACATTCTCTGTTGCAACATGCTCAAGAATAAGCAGTATGGACCTGTCAGAGAGGAGAGACAGTGTCTGCTGCACAAAGGAACTGGCTCTTCCATCAGGCACTCAGTCCACTCCTGTATCCAGGCCAGGCCACTCACACCTTGGGACCTGCTGACTCAGCCACCCTCGGGCTGCCAAGTCAGTCACCCTGCTAACAACAGGAAAGGCAGCTCCCAGCTCTGCAGAGTGGAGACAGACTGGCTACTCTGGATTATTGCTGAGTGCCCCGCCATGGCAGAGACCACAGCACAGTCAAGCTCAGTAAGCAAGAGAGCAATGGCCCTAGTCTCTTTCCCTCTAGTGAGAGGCTCGGAGTAAATCCTTGAACCATGGCCTCACATGTCACTCTCCTCAACTCTCCTTTCCTGCCAATCAGTCTCATGACGATCCTCTTCCAGCCCTACTGCAAGGGTCAGCCTAGGGATTCCCTGTTGCCTAAAACCTTCCTCACTCTTGGCTTCAGGATCTTCTTCCAGGCTATGCATGCCTAGGAAATCTGCATCTTCACTTCTTTGAATCTCTGAGCTGGCATCATCTGTAGATTCTATCCCAACCCCAAACCAGCTACATCCTCAGGGTCAGTCAGTCAGCCAAGTCAAAAGGTGAAAATGAGGCCCCAAGGGAAGGGCCAATATTTCCTCTTCCTAATTAATACATTTACTACAAGCTAGCTGCCCCACCCCACACAATCTCCCTCTCCCTCTCCCTCTCCCTCTCCCTCTCCCTCTCCCTCTCCCTCTCCCTCTCCCTCTCCCTCTCCCTCTCCCTCTCCCTCTCCCTCTCCCTCTCCCTTTCCAGCTCTTCCTTCCCTACTCTGTCTATCTCAGAGGGTGCAAAATGTCTGGATCCTCTTGACCTGTGCTGCTACTGCCCAGCCAGGTGACTAGCCTATTGGAGGAGTGAACAAGAAGGTATTAGAGAAGCCTGAGCCCTGGAGCAGTGGCCTGCCCACCTGGATGGAAATCCCCCACCCCAGACAAACTGAACCTTGTTGGGAAAGATAGCAACACTGAGTACCACAGATGGTTGTGACTTATCTGAATGCTTCCATTCAGACAAATAATAGAACCCTGTATGGTAACTTAGTACCCAAGACATACTAAATACTTACTAAATAGCAGGAGCTGTCTGTAGCCTCACACCTTCAAAGCTGGAAGAACTGGGTGGGTCACTGAACCCTGCTTCTCAGTTGTATGGGAATCTTGCTATACTGTACTATGTACAGCAAAGGGCTTCAGCTTTTGCTCACCTCTGCCTGGATGAGTGTTCCTTTCTTTTCCCCTGGCTAGCTGATACTTGGGAAAATCTCCAGCATTCCATATTCATCTCTTCGAAGGAGACAGATCTTTATGGTATGTGTTGTGTGATCCAATGCTTGATTCTGATAAGCCTTATCCCATTGGTACCACTGAGAGTTGGAGTGACATCTCCTTCCTATGATGCAACCATCTCCAGCTATACCAATCAGGATCCCAGGATGGTTCACTCAAGATAAGACAATGTGAGGCAGGGTCTTAATTACAGTTCTATTGCTATGAAGAGACACTGTAACCAAAGCATCTTAGAAAGGAACACATTTAATTAAAGGCTTTTACAGGGCCGGGCATGGTGGCACACGCATGTAATCCCAGCACTTGGGAGGCAGAGGCAGGTGGATTTCTGAGTTCAAGGCCAGCCTGGCCTACAGAGTGAGTTCCAGGACAGCCAGGACTACACAGAGAAACCCTGTCTTGGGAAACCAAAAAAAAAAAAAAAAAAAAAAAAAGGCTTTTACAGGGTGAGTCCATGGCCAGAACTGGAAGGATGGTTGTAAGCATGGTGCTGAGAGCTTATATCTGACCCACACGCACTTGATAGAAAAGAGGAGGGGGAGGGCTTGGTCTACTTTAGGCTTCTTGAAACTCTACCCCCACAACACACCTCCAACAAGCCCATACCTCCTATCTTCCTAGACAGCCCACCAACTAAAAACCAAACAGTCAAATATATGAGCTTCTGTGGACATTTTCAGCCAAACCACCACAGGTAGATATATTTTCAAAAGGAATACTGGTCAAGTTGAGGGAAGGCTATAAGGAAAGCTCAGCTACCTTCCTGAAGTAGCAGTGGTCCATATGTATGAAACTAGAAAGGAGGCCGGTTACAAAGCCTAGAAAGTGAGTTAGCGTGCTGGAGATGAGCTATTAGTACCGTCCAGGGGCTTCAAAATATATTCTCTCTCCACCAACCCCACCACCCATCAGAGTCAGAAGGCAATGCTAAGGTGGATCTCAGCAGGGAAGGCCTTTCCAGTAGAGTTTTCTAGACCAATTGTATACCAGGGACTGTGCTCCAGGGGCTATGAAGCAGGGAGGTTAAATTTTTTATCATTAGATCTAAAGGCTGAGTGGGGGAGAAAGCAAGTGAGAATTGTGAGCATTTATGATTCCTAATGTGACTGACTAGGGCAGAAAGCCCAGAAGGGTCCCTGCCTATGAGAAGACTCCCTGGGGTTTACTACAGTAGGCCTTCAGCTGTGGTCTGGCTGTGTTGCTCTCCAGGATTTCTTTGCTGCCCCAGGCTGAGGACCCATTTCCTCACAGAAAGAACCTGTCTGACTGGACTCTCCACGTCAGAGGAGATGATGACTGAGCTGCTGAAGTTTCTTTGAGCCTGAAGCCTTGTTTAAGAGGTCTATACACTGTCTAATCAGCAACTCAAGCCCCACATGTCTCAAAGTAGAAGGTGCATAAAAATCCCTCAGGGATCTTGTTAAAAATGACAGTTCTGATCCAGCATGTCCTGGCAAATTATGAGTTCCTGTTTCCAACAAACTCCCTGATGGTACTGATGCTTCCTGGCACAAGCCATACAAGCAGCAAAGCTTTCACAGCAGTTCTCCAACTAGATAGAATCTGAACCTCTTAGAACTTTAAAGGAGTGAAATGCAACCAGTCTAGGATACTCAGCCAAGCTACTGTAGTCCTTGCAGGAACTCTTCTCCTTTGGTATCCACTGATATCCTCCTTACCTCCTTCCTTCCTGTCTTAATGACAGCACAGGGAGAGCTGGCCCACAAGCTTGGACCATAGTTGCTTTACACATGAGATAAGCAAACATTCTGCTTGCCCACTGATGACTAAGTTTCCCAAGTACCACGCTATGCTCGGCAAAGTGGGAAGGGTGAAAACGAAAGAAGCCCAGAGGCGGATGGCAAGGCATCCCATATCCTCTTCCACATCACTGAACTCCAGGTGGGATGCACAGAAATAGCTTTAGAACTCTTTCCAAGTTTCTGCTCAACAAGGCCAGAGCATCATTGCCATCAACAACCTTCTGGGTTGTGGCAAACAACCTTAGTCTGGGACTTGGTTCAATCCAAGGCTTTTGCTTCTTCGACTCAATTTCATGGATCCCCCATAATACTTCTTGTCACCCTCTAATTCTGGTTTCCCTCCTCCAAAGGTCCAGCTTAATGCTGACACTGGTAGTCCCTACTACCTACAGCAGAGTTGACATGCAACAGTCTACAGGCCAGATTCATTCAGCTACTACTAACAGCACAGGCACGAGGAAATATAATTTCACATTCTACTATTTTGAACCTCAAATGTTGTTCCTAATTGATTATGTCCTTTGTAGCCTTGTTAGTATTGTTATTATATTATTATTATTATTATTATTATTATTATTATTATTTCTATTTATTATTATTATATTGTGGCATTTAAACTCATACTTTTTATTTACAAGTCTAAACAAAACTTACATGTGAATAAAGCAAAGTTAGCTTTTATCAAAATTAAATTTTTATGGTCGTCGTGTGTGTGTGTGTGTGTGTGTGTGTGTGTGTGTGTGTAATTGAACACAGGGCTTCACGCACACTAAGCAGATGATCTACCATTGATCTATTCTTTTTCTTTTTTAAACAAATAAATCTTTTTACTTTTTTTTCAAAGATCTATTTATTTATCTAAGTACACTGTAGCTGTCTTCACACACACCAGAAGAGGGTGTCAGACCTCATTACAGATGGTTGTGAGCCACCATGTGGTTGCTGGAATTTGAACTTAGAACCTTCGAAAGAGCAGTCAATGCTCTTAACCGCTGAGCCATCTCTCCAGTCCCTGATCTATTAGCTACTGAAAATATTTCTTTCTTTAAAAAAAAAGTCATTGAGGAACTGAGGGGATGGCTAAGTGCATAGAGTGCTTGCTCTACAAGCTTCAGAACCTGATGCGCTATCTACAGCACTCAGATAAAAAAGCTGGACATACCTGGAATGGTGACACACACATTTAATCCCAGCACTTAGGAGGAAGAGGTACATGAATCTCTGTAAATTTAAGGCTAGCCTTGTCTAGTTCCCAGGTAGCCAGGGCTACACAGAAGGACCCAAGTCCTGTCTCAAAAAAACAAAACAAAACAAAACAAAGGCTTAGTGTGACTTCATGTACTTCTAATCCCAGCATTGGAGGGTAAAAGAACTGGGATCCTAAAAGCCCTCTGACTAGCCAACATAACCCAAACAGTAGTTTTCAGGTTCTGTGAGAGACCCTGACTTAAGGTGATAAAGCAGAGAATAGTAGAGAAAGAAAGACTGCATTTGGCTTCCGCATGTGCACGCATAGGTATGTGCATTTCTATATACTCACATGTAACACACGTCTATACACACTCAAACAAACAAATTATGTACATTAAAAAAAAAGGTGCCGGGCAGTGGTGGTGCACGCCTTTAATCCCAGCACTTGCGGGGGGGGGGGGGGGTAGGGGCAGAAGCAGGCAGATTCGAAGTCAGCCTGGTCTACAGAGTGAGTTCCAGGACAGCCAGGGCTATACAGAGAAACCCTGTCTCAAAAACAAACAAACAACAAAGGCATTGTTGGTAGCTGCCCCTTGAGAAGCTCACAACTATACTGAGCCATGTGCCATTCTTACCTTAAGCAGTTCTCACTCACACTAATAATGCCCAAGTTAAAAATTATGCTGTGGTCTTTGCTTGATAAATTCCAAGTCAGCTTCATACAAGGAAAGGGCAGTGTTAGAGCAGCTTTAAGCACTATCAGAGCAGTCTTCTAGTTCTGGAGGAGAGGCATGCATACTGTCCTTTTAGTTCCACCTTCCTGACTAACCAGCAAGACCAAATATGTTTACAACTTGTTTTGCCAACTCTTTTCTTTTGGACCCATGCCTCACATATACTAAATCAACTGTTTTGGTTGATCATCAACTATTTATTTATGATCTTATTCATTTATCTATTGTAAAAGACAAGCAAATGTTAGCTATGACTGAGCTGTATAAAACTGATAAGCCCTGTTCCATTGTCCCACCAGTGCTAAGCACTTTGTAGAGATTGTTCACACTTACTTAATCAACCAAGGGAAGAAGATATCCCTATCTGCACTTGAAAGATAAGGAACTAAGTCTCAGAGAACTAAAATCACTTAAATTCATCTGGGAAGTTGAAAGACCCACATCGTGAGCCGAGCCCTGGTGGTCCACTACTGTAACCACTTAGCAACACTGTTACAAGGGTCTTATAATTGGAATTCTCTGAAGTTCATTGGCTGACTCATTCGTTTAGCAAATATTGAAGGCCCATGGGGGCAAGCACCTATCTGCCTGGTGTCCAGGGTAATGGTAACGTTGCTAGGGAGACAGTGATAAACTCTCCCCAGGGTGCTGAGCAGAAGCTGTGCTTCAGACTGATAAGGGACACCAGACTAGGGGAGTGAGCTGCTAGTGGATCATGGAAGCAGTAGATGAATGGAGAGGACTGCTAATACATGCTGTGGCTTTCGTAGGACAATGTCCCCAACCTTCTGTGAGCCAGTGGAGTTAGATGTGAGAACAAACAAGCCAACTTCACACACACACACACACACACACACACACACACACACCCTAGAGACTTTTCTATAGACCACACCCAACTGGAGGGCAAAAGTCATGAGTGTTCATGGAAGAACTCCATGTGGCTCAGCCTCTCAGAGAAGTTTTGCAGGGAAAGAGCATGGAAAAGTTACCTAAAGAGATGATCAGAAAACAACAGAAAATGCTGTCTTCTGCACATCAGCACTAGGTTCACTGCAGTGACTGGGCATCTATGTGTCTTTCTTAATGTAATGCAGCATTCATTAGCTTGAGACTTGGCCAAAGCGGGTCACCAATACACATCTGTAGGAGACAAAATGGGTTAGTGGTGTCTGAGGTGTCACTAAAATTAGTGAGTAAAATAACTGCATTCTTAAATGAGAATTTTATTTTAGAGTAGTTTACATATTGAAATCTACTCTGGAGTTCTAGATTTACAGAAAAAATGATTATATTAGAGTTCTCATTTAACCTATTATTAGTATCTTGTGGTACATTTGTCACAACTAATGAACCAGCATTGGCACATTATTAACTGGAGTTATACATCATTCAGATTTCCTCAATGTCTATGCAACATCCCTCATCTGTTCCTGGGTCTATCCCAGAACACCAATGCTATATTTCACTATCAATGCACCCTTGGGGTCTCCCAGAGGGTAAAGATAATTGCTTCCCTTGTCTTAGATGAGTTTAACAGTTGTCAGGATCAGTCAGCAATACAGCAGAACATCATTTGTTGGGATTGATTTTATTGTTTTCTAGTGATTAGAAGAGGAGGAAGACTATGGGTACAGAGTTTTCTCAGAGGACAGACTACCAACTGTGACTTTCCTTATAGATTTTGGTTCATGGGCTTGACTTATGTTATTAAAGGCTGATTTCCCTGAGATCCATATACTGTGTGACATGGCACATGTGACGATATGGGAATCCCAGTTGATCTTCTTAATGGTCAAATATCTTTTATAACTTGATGGGAATGTTTGCATGGGAAATTTGTCCATTAACCCATCATTTACTTATTCAATCATTTACTTTTATTAGTGTGGACTTGTAGATATCTTCTACTTTGGTTCTAATTCAATTCTGTATTGTTCACTTTGTTACTCAAATTGTCCTTTTTTCCGCCACTGATAAGTCTTTCAGTTAGCCTTGTGTTCCTTCGACACTTCACTAAGATAGGGATTTTGTAAGTAGCTTTACTTTCTGAAAATTCAAGATAATCTACAAGTACTCTGTATACTTCTGGCCTCAAGCTCTAAAGAGCCTTATTTCCTATTCTCTTGCTTCCTTTTTTGGGAAAAGCAATAGAATATAAGATCTGGGGTTACCTGTCCTAGTGGTTATCAGGGTGTCATGACTTTTAGGTCTTCTCAGGTAAGAGAGCTAATAAACATACTCATTACACATATATGTATACACATAAGCTATATGAATATCCCTATATGTCTATCTGTATCTATATTAGACTTAAGTATACACTGAGTCTTGAATTTGAAACTAATCTAGTTCCCTATGAATCATTTTAGTCATTCTAAAAGGTGCACCTCATATTATTTTATGTTTACTTATGTGTTTTTAATGTATGTATACATGTGTTTCACTCCACATCCCAGGTTGGCCTCAAACCTGTATCATTCCAGGCATGAGCCACCATGTCATCTCAGTGATTGCTGTGGTGGTGGCTACAATTGTTTTGTTCTATTTATTTATTTTTTATTTATATTTAATTTTATATTTTGTTGCATTTATTTACTTATTTATGAGGGCATACACATGCTACACCAAGCACATGGAAGTCTAAAGATAAACTTTTGGGAGTTAGTTCTCTTCTGCTATACCATGGGGCCCAGTGATCTCAACTGTCTGCTTGGTAATAGGTTCCTTTCCTCTCTTTACTCCATAACTCTTGCCTGGTTGCTCTTGGTTTGCTGTTGTTGTTTTTCTTTCTAAGACAGTTTCATGTAGCCCAGACAAGCCTCAAATGTAATATGTAGCCAAGGCTGGCCTTGAACTCCTGAGCTTCCTGTCTCTCCTCCCAAGTGCTCAATGACAGACGTGCACTTTGTTATTGTTTTCATTGCTGTTCCCCTAGTGAAACAGTGTGTTGAAAATTCTTTTATATACTTATATGCCACGTGTACACATTCTTTCATAAAGTTTCTATTTGGATATTAGTTCCATTGGGGGAAATGTAAAATCCAGTTGGACATTCACTTATCATTGATTTATTTGTATATTTGGGTACAAGTCCTTTATCAATTTATTTTGCCAATCTCTTCTCCAGAGGCTTATTTCTTCATTCACAGAGCAAAAGCTAATTTTAATGAAGCCTAACTTATCTATTTTTATATATGGATTTTGCTTCGGGCTCTAAGTCCACCAGCAAAGTCATCTTTAAATGATTTCCTCTAAGTTTTATTTTTCTTCTAGAAGTTGTATGTAATGGGTTTTATATACAGGTCTATGATCCATTATAAGCAAATTTTTGTGAAAGGCATCCGATATGTACCTAGGTCCTTTTCCCTGGCAGAGTCTCTGTCATTCCACCAACATCTGTTAGTTAGAAAGCTCTTCTACCTATACTTAATTACTTTTGCACATCTGTCAAAATAGTTGATTATATTTGTGTGGGCATTGAGATGACTTTATAAAAAATATAATGAATATAATAAAAATATTTATCGAGGCCAGCCTGGTATACAGAGTGAGTTCCAGGACAGCCAGGACTACACAGAGAAACCCTGTCTCGAAAAAAACGAAATAAATAAATAAATAAATAAATAAAATATTTATAATATGAACACAAGAACATGATCAGGCTTAGGGCTTGATTTAGACTAACCAATTAGTATAGTGCTTGTTTTTACTACTCAACAAGTCTACCTCTTTGGCAGTGTTTTCAAATTATAATAGAACAATAAAATAAACCATGATACATATGGGAGCTATTTGGCCAGATGCTATAAAACTACTTGTAGAAAGGCACTAAGAGGACTGGCACTCCTCAGGAAGACCAACTGAGTCAACTAACATGGCCCCTTGGGGCTCCCATAGACTGAACCACCAACCAAAGAGTAAGCGTGGGCTGGACCTAGCCCCCACCCACGCATATGTAGCAGAAGTCCAACCTGGTCTTCATGCTGGTTGCCCAACAATTGGAGTGGGGTCTGTCCCTGAGTCTGCCTATGGATCCTGTTCGCCTAACTGGGCTGCCTTATCTGGCCTCGGTGGCAGAGGAAGTGTCCAGTCCTGTAGTGACTTAATGAGTTGAAGGAGAGGGGAGTGAATACTGGGTTGGGGAAAATAGGGGAAGAATCTGTGTGAGGGGGTACTGGGAATAGAGGGGGGTTGATATTGGTATGTAAAGTGAATAAATAAATACATAAATTAATTAATTAAAAAATTAAGAGATAACCTATGGAGATAGTTAAATCAGTTAAGGTGTCTGCTATGCTGGAATTCAGACCTTCAAAATTAGACACACATATCTGTAACCCCTGAGCTTGGAGTGGTGACAGGCAGAGTCCCTGGAGCTCACTGTCCATCAAGTGCCGCTAACTGGTGACTTCAGGGTTCAGTGTCTCAAAGGTAAGGTAAGAGCAATTGTGGAGAAGCCTCAGGTCAACCTCTGGCAGCCACACACTTATGAGCACATATGTACATCCATAGTTATATGCACACAGACCACACACACACACACACACACACACACACACACACACGTACTTATTGATGATTATTCTTAATTGACAGCTTGATGAGATCTAGAATCATCTGGAAGTTAGGCAAGCCAAGTGGTGTCTTTGTCGTGCAATGGAGTGCTACAGAGATGACAATATCTCAGGTCACCCCTAGTGTCTGCAACTATCTTTTTTTCCCAATAATTTATTCATTTATGTATTCACTTTACATCCCAATCAAAGCCCTCCAACTCCTCCCAGTCCCCCCCTCACATAGTCCCTCCCTCACCCTTCCTTTTCTCCTCTGAGAAGATGGAGACCCCCCTGTATCACCCCACACTGGCACATCAAGTCACTGCAGTACTGAGTACACTCTCTCCTACTGACGCCAGACAAAACATCCCGGGTAGGGGAATGAGATCCACAGACAGGTAACAGAGTCAAGGACAGCCCCAACTCCAGTTGTTGGGGGGATCCACAGAAAGATCAAACTGCACAGCTGTTACATATGGTCCCCAACTATGTTTATGAGGCATACAATACTAGGTATTTTGAAGGTTTTTGTCCAGTGAGATTTGATTCAGGGAGGTACATACTAAATGAAATACAATTCTGAAAATGCAGATGACAGGAAGTTAGTAAAGGAGGGAAAAAGAAACAACATGAAAGTCATAGATCTTCATGGGTTCTCACACAGAAGAGACACATTCATAGTCTAAATGAATTTATAGATAAAACTGTAAGAAAAAAAACTTTTACTTCACCATCTCAAGAGAAGTGATCAATGGATACACCTTTAATCCTAGTACTAGGAAGGCCAAGGCAGGCAGATCTCTATGAAACTATCTTGGTCTACACAGCCAGCTCCAGGCTAGCTAATATAGTGAGATCCTGACCTCCAAAAATGGGGAATTGGGGAATATGTTCTGGTGAAACCTTTTGGAAGAAAGTAAAATTAAGTAGTACAAAAATCAATTGGAAGCCATAAAAAGTAAAAGAGATAAATAAACACAATAAGACAACTGAAGCAGGTAATCTCTAAACCCTGATTAAAACTGGTAATAGTCACAACTAGAGAGAAGAACAGCTCTGCATGGGCTGAGTATTGAGGATGATTTAACATGACCCTGGCTGGGCCTGGCTGGTGACTACAGAGGCTCCATGGAGCAGCATTTCCTGCCTTTATGTAAATACATCAGACTATTGTCCTTGTTATTAGATCCATTCCTCATCAGCAGACTCATTTAAGCCAAGTTCATAAAACTGAATTATAAATCTAAGTTCCAATTTATAAATTAAAAATGAGAAATATAACTAAAACTAAAGCAGGGCCAATCATAGTAACTCACAGCAACAAAAGTCTATTAAATAAATTAGGTATGTAATAACCAGGAGAGCCTTAGAAAATTGAAACTGGACAAACACTTTAGTTAGGCAGTCTAGTGCATTTATCTACTCCAGCACTGACCCTGCCCAGCGTGAGATGATACTGAGTTGGCTACAACCTTTCTTCCACTTGACACATGCTGTCCTCAGATATTTTGTTGTATTCAAAAAGGATATATTAAGCATAGTGGTGCATGCTTATAATCACCACACTCTAGAGTAGTGGTTCTCAACCTATGAGTCGCAAGCCCGTTGAGGGTAGAATGACCCTTTCATAGGGATAACCTAAGATCATTGGAAAACACAGATATTTGCACAATAATTTCTTTCTTTCCTTCTTCCTTCCTTCCTTCCTTCCTTCCTTCCTTTCTTTTTTTCTTTCTTTCTTTTTGAGACAGGGTTTCTCTGTGTAGCCCTGGCTGTCCTGGAACTTACTCTGTAGACCAGGATGGTCTCGAACCCAGAAATCTGCTTGCCTTTGCCTCTGCCCCCCAAGTGCTGAGATTAAAGAGTAGCAAAATTACAGTAATGATGTAGCAATGGAAATATTTTTTTTGGCTGAGGGTCACTGCAACATAAGTGGCTGTATTAAAGGGTCCCCACACTGGGAAAAGTTGAGAACCACTGCTCTACAGACTAAAGGAAGAAAACTGCTACAACTTCACAGCCAGGCCGGGCTATACAAGAACACCTTATCTCAGAAACAAGGTGTATGGCAAGGCTAGGAGCCACTGTGCTTAGTTACAGAGTGTAAAGATGGGGGTCCAAAGTCCACAGACAGGTTAGAAATAACCTAGATGGATTTCTTTTTAATCTGTGGTTCTTGCCATTATCTGGTAGGTTTGCAGCCAAATTCTTGGCAGACATTTTTATATTTTAGTGCTGAGAGTCAACTCATACTAGCTCTGGATTGCTGAGAATACAAAACTACATTAACAATCACGTTTAAAATCTCTGTAATGCTGATGAGGTGATGTCTTAGTAAATATACAACATATTAACAAAATTGGTAGCGAGGTGAGGCAATACGTATTTCTAACCCTAACACTAAAGACAGACTGAGGCAGGAGGATCATAATTCCAAAGCCAGCCTGGCCTCATAGGAAGACACTGTCTTAATGACAACAAAAGACCTTGCTAAGCACAGAGAGAAGCTGGGTGTGATGCTTCATACCTGTCAACTAAGCACTCAGGAGCTGGAGGGGGAGGATCACGAGTTTATAGTCAACTTCGACTATATAGTATGTTTTAGGCAGTCTGGTCTGCATGAAACTGTCCCTAATGCCCCAAACTAACCAAAAAGTAAAACACAAGAAACAACAAACAAAATCTATGGAGTAAAAAAAAATTCTTACCACACTCAAATCAGAGATTGACAAATTTATCATGAATAATATTGGAAACCAATTTTACATGTGTACAGAGTAAGTATTAAGGAGACCGACTCTAGGTGTACTAGGAAGGATAGAAATAATAAACACACTAATTTTTAAAAGTATCTATGGGCATCTGCATCAGGCTATGGGTATTCCCTACAAGTAGTCTCAAAACCCTTCCTAGTCACCTCCAGATGTAAAGAGGGGCGGGGTGACAAGACAGCAGAAGCTCAGTGGGTAAAGGCATTCGCTGTTCAAGGTTGGTGACCTGAGCTCAATCTCAGGAACCACACAAAGTGGAAGGAGAGAACCAACTCCATAAAACCGACCTCTGGCCTCCACTTGTTCACAGTGGTCTGTGTAATAATACATTATTTTTAAAAGAAATCTAGAGATGTTGCTCAGTAGCAGAGTGTTAGCCTAGTGAGAGAAAAGTCCTACTTAAACCCCAGTACTAAAGCCGGGCGGTGGTGGCGCACGCCTTTAATCCCAGCACTTGGGAGGCAGAGACAGGCAGATTTCTGAGTTCGAGGCCAGCCTAGTCTTCAGAGTGAGTTCCAGGACTACACAGAGAAACCCTGTCTCAAAACAAACAAACAAACAAAAAAAAACAAAAAACAAAAACAAAAACAAAAAAAAACCAACCAACCAAAAAAACCCCAAAAACCCAGTACTAGAACAAAACAAGATAAGCATAATGTAAGTGAATTAAGAACTATAACAGTCACAAATTGTTCTTTTTAGCCAGGCACTGGTGGCGCACGCCTGTAATCCCAGTACTTGGGAGGCAGAGACAAGTGGAGTTCCAAGTTCAAGGCCAGCCTAGTCTACAGAATGAGTTCCAGGACAGCCAGGGCTATATGGAGAAACCCTGTCTGGAAACAAAGATTGCTTCTCAGACCTTTTGGCTAACATCAAGTGTGGAAACAAACAAAGAACAACAACAACAACAAAAAAAACCTGTTCTTTAATATTTCACTGAATTATCAAGGAAATAAAAATGCTTGAGAAATGTTTTATTTAAAAATCTGAATACCTCCTGAGAAAAAGAACAGATTTCTTCTTTTGTTGAGGCTAGTTTCACTATGTATATAGCCCACTCAGCCCTCCAACTCACAATCCTGCCTCAGCCTCCGGGATGCTGGGATTACAGGTATACATCCCCAGGCCTGGCCATGCAATAGAAATTTATTTATTTATTATTTTATTTTATTTTATTGTATTTTATCTTATCTTATTTTATTATATTTTGTGACGGGGTCTCCATATAGCCCTGCCTGTCCTAGCACTCCCTTCATAGATCAGGCTTCCCTCTAAAACGCAGAGATCTATGAGCCTGCGCTCTGGAGTCCTGAGATCATAGAGTGTGCCATCACACCAGCAGACAGAAGAAGGTTCCTTAAGGAGTCACTGACATTTTGTTGAGGTATAACTATTCCTCCCTGTTCTCTAATTTGTTTTCAGCAAATGCAATCTCAAAAAACTCAAACTTATTCTTTATTTATTTGGGTCCCCTTCCCTCACCACCAGAAGGAACAACATATGGTCCCATATAGCCTAGGCTGGCCGAGAACGTACCACATAGCTTCTCCAGACCTTTTTGACCCCCAAGTGCCTAGATAACAGGCACATGATATCATTCCTTGCTTTCAAACATCTTTCTGACTTTAACCTAGAAACATAAATAGATCAAATATTCACATAAGATACAGAAGGGCAATGGATGGTGATGGTAGAGAGGTATTAAGAACATAATTAAAATGTCAGGGTGATAAAGAGGAAATGGCTGGAGCAGAATCCCACGGCTAGAATACCAAGGTAGCTTAGTTTGCAGCTCATGACAGATAAATGCTAACATATGCTAAAGGCCTTGAGTGAAAGCATGGATACTGAGACACTTGCTAGTACAGTTGACTGGAGTTGGAAATGAATCAAATCCCTATCATTACTTCACAGCCAAAAACTCATCAAACTTCAGAAAACGATTTCTGCTACATTAGGAAGGTGACAAAAATACTGACAATTTCTATTTAACTCAGTAAACACCACTGCACAAGAAAAATAAAGTGTGAGGAAAATCAGGCTGGAAATGGACACTTCTGCCCTGCTGTCTAGCCCCCACGATGCTGGAAGGTGCTTTGTAGGCTACTGGGGGAGACTTGTCATCAACTGTCTTACTCAGATGTGGACTCGGAGTGCAACTTTACCAATTGACCAGGAAGGTCTAGAAATATAAGCCGAAACAAATTCTTTCTTCCATAGGTGCCTTTGGACATGGTCTTTTATCACCAGAGATCAACAGAAAAGTAATTAATATATACCACTCCAAGGATCAGGGAATATCTTGAAAGGACAGATGAATGAAAGTAAGAGCTGGAGGAAAGGGGAAAGGGCTGACTCCTCGGCACATATGGCTGTTGTACTCTTAAACTCACTAGAGTTGTGATCACCTAGACAAGAGCTGGTCTGTCAACATACTGTCATGGAGTGTGTGAGGGCTTCTGAGGGTTTATATATCATTAATAATTGATGGTAGAGGAAAAGATTTTCATTAAAATTCTATTCTATGGCTGGGTGTGGTGGCACACGCCTGTAATCCCAGCACTTGGGAGGCAGAGGCAGGCGGATTTCTGAGTTCAAGGCCAGCCTGGTCTACAGAGTGAGTTCCAGGACAGCCAGGGCTATACAGAGAAACCCTGTCTCGAAAAAAACCAAAAAAAAAAAAAAAAATTCTATTCTATGAAGCCGGGTGTGGTGGCACACACCTGTAATCCCAGCACTTGGGAGGCAGAGGCAGGCGGATTTCTAAATTTGAGGCCAGCCTGGTCTACAGAGTGAGTTCCAGGACAGCCAGGACTACACAGGGAAACCCTGTCTCAAACAAACAAACAAACAAATAAACAAACAAAATTCTATTCTATAATTACTGTGTTTGGGTGCAGGTTCAAGATTGGTGTGGGTGCATGTGTGCCACTGTACACACATGAAAATCAGAAGACAACTTTGTGGAGTTGGTTTTCTCTCTTCTTCTACCTCTGTGTGGGTTCTAGGAATGGAACTCATGTCCTCAGGCTTATACAATAAGAAGCACTTGATGACTGAGGTATTTCACCAGCCCCAGGGCTTGAAGAAACACTTTCTTCAGTGGCATAGACTAGTGCTCATGCTTCTTGTAATGGCTATTCCTGGTTGTCAACTTGACTATATCTGGAATGAACTACAATCCAGAATTGGAGGGTTCACCTGTGATCCAGATCTTGAGACTGAAAGACACAAGTTTTCAACCTGGACTTTGGCATGGAGATCTTGAAGCATAGTAGCTATGAAAAGCTTAGGCCTGGGCAAGGTAGTACACACCTTTAATCCCAGGAGACTGAGGCAAGGAGACCTCTGAAGGACAGCCTGGGACAGAGCAAGTTCCAGATCTAGGCGTGGTGGTACACAGACATGCCTTTAATTTGGGCAGCGCCTTCTGCTGGAAGCCTACATAAGGACACTGGATGAAGGAAGACTCGCTCTGCTTTAACTGCTTACACTTACTTGCCAGTACATTTATTGGAACCTACAGAAGACCAGCTGAGACAACTAGCCTTATGGGACTGAGAAACTACTAGATTCTTGGATTCTGATCCACAGCTGCCTATTGTTGAGTTAGTTGGACTACAGATTGTAAGTCATCGCAATAAATTCCTCAATACAGAGAGACAACACATAAGTTCTGTGACTCTAGAGAATCCCGACTAAGACACTTCTATAACTAACCCTAATGAAACTGATCGTATTACAAAAACAAACAAAACACTAGCCTGGAAGTGGAAGGGGGTTAGTTGGGGAAAGAAAGAAGGAAATCAGTAAAAATGGGAGGAGGGAGGGCAACAGGTAATGGGGAGGGTGGCAATGACAGCAATAAACACTTGTATACAAATGTCACAGTGAAACCTATTATCATCTGTGACTGACATGTGATAAAGTTTGAAAACAAGAATCATAATCTTGTCTAGAGAAGTCAAGGAAGTCTTCATCAAGGAGCACATGTTTGCACTGGTTTAGAGGGCAGTATAGGAGTTTAGTGGGAATAAGTAGATGCAAAGCAGTAAAGTCATAAAAAGAGGAACATCTAGAGTCCGATGAGTGGCAAAGGATAGGTATGAGCCCCTTATTTAAGTATATTGCCCTTCCACTATTTCAAAGCAGTATGTCAACATAGTGGCACTCTAAACCAGAGGCCCTCAAAGTGTGAGCCATAAATACGAGGGGGTGGGGGGAGGTGTCTTTGAAAGATCAAAGTTAGCTGGATAAGGCGGCCCAAGCTTAATTGCAAAACATGGGAGGTGGAGGCATGAAAAGCTGTTAAAGGTTAACTGAGGCTGAAATCTATAGTATTTTCTTTTTAAGATTTATTTTATGCATGTAAGTATTTTGCTCCCGGGTATGAGTATGTACCACATGAATACCTGATACCCTCTGATACTGGAGCATACATCCCCTGGACCTGCAGTTATGAACAGTTGTGAGCCACTGTGTGGATGCTGGGAATAACGCCAGTGTCCTCTGCGAGAGCAACACGTGCTCTTGATAGTGGAGTCGTCTCTTTGACTCCAGAGACAACACGTGCTCTCGATAGTGCAGCCGTCTCTGTGACTCCAGAGACATCTCTTTGACTCCAGACACTTCTAGTTCTTTTTAAGTTCACGGTTATTTTTATTATAATGTCAAGTCATTTTTTTTTTTGTTCTTTTCATCTCCAGCTATTCAATGGAGATTATCAGAGACTACAAGGTATGCGATACCATAAGAGAAAGTACACCAGAAATGACTGGCTAGAGAGAAGCTGGATGGTTAGTAGAGCCCGGGAATCCCAGACCAGCCTGGGCAGCAGATAGCGATGGCAGCTCAGTTAGTTCGTTAATTAGTAATATAAAAGTCAAGCTGTCTTAGGTTAAGTAGAAAGTGGAAGAGAGGCACAGATGCTCCAACACGAGGGCATTCTTCCTATTAACATAGTCTAGAAAGTCAGTTACTTTTCATTTTAAAATGTTCCTTATGTGAACATGTAAATATAGGCTATTGTTACTTTTAAACTAATTAATATTTGAAGTAGTTGGTAGATGTCCATATAAATAAATCAGGGTTGTTGTTGTTTTTCAGTTCTCAATCATTTTTAGGAATATGCGGGGATTCTGAGAGAGGGAAGTTTGAGACCTGTAGCAGAAAGCATCAGAGGAAGTGAGATTGCAAGGTCGGTCAGGAAACCGCTTTTCTAAAGGCTGAAACTATGCTCTGGGCACATTCCTCCCCTTCTAGCCCCATTTACATTAGAAGTGGCCATACCCTAGAACTAGACTGAACCTGAAAATAAGCAGAACAGATTAACAAATCCACAACTCTGCAAACTCCAGGCTTCAAAAGGAGGGGTTCATCTCCCTGCTTCTTGAATCTGGGTCATGTCATAGGTGTAGACTTGTCTGAATTAGAAAAGTCTATATCCCACCTGGAAGCTCTTTAACTTCCTTAGCGGAGGTGGCCCCACAAAGTCAGTGAGGACTGGACCTCCTATTCTTAGGGCAGTGGGCTATGTCTGTCATTGGGAGAGCAATGCTGTTTCTATGGCATAAGAGAATCAATACTTTTGGTTCATTAAAGGTTAAAAATAAATAACCCAATTAAATCTGGAGTACAGATCTTGACGGAGAATTCTCAAAAGAGGAAACTCAAATGGCTGAGAAACACTTAAAGAAATGTTCAACTTTCTTAGCCACTACGGAAACTCAAATCAAAGTTTCTTTGAGATTCCATATTACACCTGTCAGAATAGCAAAGATTAATAAAACAAGTGACAGCTCATGCTGGCAAGGACCTAGTGGGAACCTGTGGACTTTCCTAAAAAAGGTGAAAATAATCTACCTCAAGATTCAACAATACCACTCTTATGTATATACCCAAAGGACTCTGCATCCCACTACAGAGATAACTTATCATCCATATTCATTGCTGCTCTATTCATAGTAACCAGAAATTTGAAGCAACCTCAACATATGAATAGATAAAGAAAATGTGGTACATTTGCACAATAAAGTATTACTGCCCTTTACAAAAAATGACACCATGAAATCTGCATGTAAATGAAAGAAAGCAGAAAAAAAAATCATCCTGAGTGAGACAAATTCACTTATATGTAGATATTAGCTGTTAAGTCAAAGATAACCAAGCCACAATGTATAGAACCAAAGATGTCAGGTAAAGAATAAGGGACTAGGGAAATAGATGTCATCAACAAAGGAAGATAGACTAGATATGGAAAGGGGAGATGAAATGAAGGATCAAGAGGAGAGGGAAAAGTGGGACAAGGGAGGGAATATGGGGAGCTAAAATGAAGGGACCTTTGAGGGATAGTATGCAAACCTAGAACAGTATACATTTTCATATATATATGTATACTGTGTATATGTATATATACACACATATATAAACATATATATGAAGGTGATCTAAATGAAATCACTAAATAAAGGGGAGTCTGAGTCCAAATGGGATATCTCTTGTCACCAGATGAAGCTTCCAGTACTAGGAATGGGTTGTATCCACTTGAGTTGGTCAAAGGGGTCTCATGGTGATCCTCACGCAACCAAGGACTACAGGCTGTTCTCTACAAACTTACAGCAAGGCCCCACTGCTAAAGACACCTACATAACTCATTGAGCATGGAGAAATTGAGATGATGGCTACATAGAGCCTTCACCACTACATGCTTAGCAACATCTTTGGTACAGAAAGGTACTTTGCACACTACTAAAAGAGAAACGTAAGCACCAAGCCAGCCAAAAACCTCTGATCTACCATGCTGTCTTGCCTGCAAGATATGCTAGGGCAATGGAGGCACAAGGTTTGTGGGAGCAACTGTCTTAGTTAGGGTTTCTATTGTTATGCAAGACACCATGACCAGAGCCAGGTGTGGTGGCGCATGCCTGTAGTCCCAGCACTTGGGAGGCAGAGGCAGGCAGGTTTCTGAGTTCGAGGCCAGCCTGGTCTACGGAGTGAGTTCCAGGATAGCAAGGACTACACAGAGAAACCCTGTCATGAGAAACCAAAAAAAAAAAAAAAAAAAAAAAAAAAAAAAAGACACCATGACCATCACGATGGCTCTTACAAAAGAAAATATTTAATTGGGGTATGGCTAACAGGTTTAGAGCTTTAGTCCTTTATCATCATGGGAGGAAGCATGGTGTCAGGTGTCAGGCAAGATCCGAGATCCGAGATCCGAGTAGGAGCTGAGAGTTCAGCATCTAAATTGGCAGGCAGCAGGAAGAGAAAGAGAAACTAGGTATGGCACGAACATTTGAAACCCCAAAGCCCACCCCCACAATGACATACTTTCTCCAACAAGGCCACACCTTCGGATAATGCCACTCCCAGGTGACCAAGAATTCAAATATGAGTCTATGGGGGCCATTTTTATTCAGACTGCCACAATAACCAACCAATACCTGATTTGACTGAAGCTCCATGCCACAAGATGGAATCCATAACTGACCATGAACCTGTGACTAGATAGCCCACAGGCCTAGCAAACCCAAATACTACCATTCAAACAAACAACAACAACAACAACAAAGCAGCAATGACTCCTAATGACACTCTGCCACATTCACAGGTCAGTGCCTTGCTCAGCCACCAGCAGAGAAGCTTCCTGCTATAGCAAATACAGAGACCCACAAACAGACATTATGCAGAGAATGAAAGAACTTGGAACACTCAGTCAACGTGGGATGCCAACGTCTCTCCAAATTCCTCCCTTCAGAGCTCAGGGAACTGTGTGGAAGAGGAGACAGAAAGAATATAGAGCCAGAGCCCAGGCGATGGTGGCGCACGCCTTTAATCCCAGCACTTGGGAGGCAGAGGCAGGCAGATTTCTGAGTTCGAAGCCAGCCTGGTCTACAGAGTGAGTTCCAGGACAGCCAGGGGTACACAGAGAAACCCTGTCTTGAAAAACCAACTAATTAATTAATCAATTAAAATGAAAATGAAAACAGGGAGCTTCTAACAATAATAGTCGCCCATTTAGGTAAAGCTGGCACAAGTTGAAGGAAAACTGAAACGTGGATAATGGAGTCACTGTGACAAGAACATCCTGAGCACTCTGTCTGGACCTGGAAAGAGGATGGGAAGGAAGGGGTAATACAAAAAGGCTGCTATGATCTGGGCACTGGCCATGGGCTTGATGCCACAGGTATATTGTTTACTAGTATGTCAGGATGCTGTAAATGTGTACTGATCGCTACCTCAGCCTCCTCTTCCATGTGAAAATCATAGAGGGGTGTGCTTTTCTGATTCCTAGCTCTCAGCACCCATGGCAAGTCAGAAGAAAGCCACACATAATGGTCACTTTTAATCCTCCCAACAAGGAGCAGTGGTTACCTAGTCTGTCACTTCTCGGTCTCTCAGCATAGATATGGAATGGTCACATAAAGCCAGTTCCTGGAAATTCATAACAAATCTACATGATTAATAACTATGTCAGGTGCCAGTGTCAGTTCAATGACTAACCTGACAAGATCTGGAATAAAGACACAAGATTCAAAAGGAAAAAAAGTCCTTAAAAACATGCTATCTAGCTCATCAGGGAAAGACCCTTGCTGCCAAGCAGTTTGAATTTCAGCACTAACATGATGGAAGGAGCACACCACTTCCAGCAAGTTGCTTTCCGATCTCCACACCACAAATACATATATGTAGTTTTAATAATGAAAAATGTTTTTCTCATATCCTTGCCAATTAAGGAAGGTCTTTTTGTTTGTTTGTTTTGTTTTGTTTTGTTTTGTTTTTCGAGACGGGGTTTTTCTGTGTAGCCCTGGCTGTCCTGGAATTTACTCTGTAGACCAGGCTGGCCTCGAACTCAGAAATCCGCCTGCCCATACCTCCCAAGTTCTGGGAGGAAGATCTTTTGTATATACTATTATATTAAATGCCCCCAACCCTAACAAGGTTTCATTACCACTCCAGTCTGGTTCTGTTTGCACTAAACTATATATCCTAACATGGTTTCCATGTTGCTAAAAACAACAGTAAAGCCATCTGTACTTAGATGATTATTTCTATTGCTCTTACTTGGCTTTTTGTTTGTTTGTTTTGCTTTGCTTTTAGAGACGGGGTTTCTCTGTGTAGCCCTGACTGTCCTGGAACTCACTCTGTAGACCAGGCTTGTACTTGGCTTTTAAATCACAAGTTCTTTCACGCTTCTGCTTCCCCCTTGTGTTTGCCTTCTTTCTGCTCTTGTCTGTGAACTCTCAAATCCAAGCCTAGGGCTCATCCCTGGCTTTTCTCCAGTCATTTTCCCATATCACTCCCGTGGCTTAACTACTATGTTCTGATGACTTAGGGACTCTCTCTGTCTGTCTGTGAACCCCAGTGTCAAATATCCAACTACAGCCCTCACCTTTCTACTTGGAAATGCAATATCTGCAAAAATCAAAATCTCTGTCTTGCTTTATCTACCTCTCAGTTGCACAAGCCAAACCCCACTTTCACCCAATCCATCTTTCGTTCCACATTCCACATAGAGTGAAAAAGTACCACCCTATTAGGAAACACAGTTGGCTCTACCATTAAAATGTATCCCGAATCTGGTCTCTTCCTGTGGCAGCCCGAGTTGCCACCATTATCCCTTTCATGGAGTCACACAGAACCTTCCATATAGAGGTTCTTGCCACTAACAATGGTGTTCTTGAGACTACTTTCAACATAGAATTATCCTTTAAAATCTATGGTGTTCCATGTTACTTTTTTGTTTAAAAACATGTGCTGGTCCCTTTAACTTACAGTAAAAGCCACAGTATTTCTACTACCACACAGGTCTACCTGATTCACAACTTCTTCATCTTCCCAGATCCCAAGATCTACTAACATAAGCTTTTTCTATGTTTCCAGCTTCAGAATGGTGCTTATCAATCCCTCAGACTGGAATCCCCACCAGGATAGTCTTACCACTTATTTTATTTAAGCTTCCTCTTCCCCAGGGGCCTATCCTGACTACTGTGCTTGGTCCAACAGCCTTCAAGCCTCTGTTTATATAGTTGCCTTCTCCATCTAGGTCACCTATCACCTTATAATTCACAGCATACAGATGTTTGCTATTAGGTTTATTGGCATGCCCTCCATTAGAATTACCTCTATAGAGGAGGGAAATCTTTACTTCACTCAGAAAACTTAGGCCCTAGAAAGATTAGAGATGGCTCAATGCAGTAAGTCAAAAGTGCCTGAGCAACAATTTACACCCAAGACAAAATTCTACATTCTTCTCATATAATTTTCCTTCCCAACAGCCAGAAACTAGTGAACCCTAAAAGAATTCCAGGCTGGAAAATGACTCCTGACACTTGTAACATCTTTCAGCTGTTAGGATCCATCCACCCCTTCCTTTCCTTCCCTCCTCAGGTCTAAGTTTTCATTGTTTACTAAAGAAAAGGTCACTTTGACCTATTAGGCCCGCCATATTGAACCCCAAACAGTCCCCAGTTTATCTTTATAGCCTTGTCTCCACCATTACAGATCATCTTCTTGGGGCAAAATCCTCTCGATGTTTTAGCCCACTGTTTAATTTTTTCTTTTTTTCTTTTCTTTCTTTTCTTTTTTTTTTTTTTCTGAGACAGGGTTTCTCTGTGTAGTCCTGGCTGTCCTGTAACTCACTCTGTAGACCAGGTTGGCCTTGAACTCAGAAATCCGCCTGCCTCTGCTTCCCAAGTCCGGGATGACAGGCGTGCGCCACCACTAGCCCACTGTTTCTGTGTGTGTGTGTGTGTGTGTGTGTGTGTGTGTGTGTGTTGTTTTGTACATACTATTGCCTGTCTGAAAACTCTATGTAGATTAGATAGGCCTTTAACTCAGAGATCAACCTGCTTCGGCCACCCTAGTGCTGGGATTAAAGGCCACACCTAAAGATTTATTTGCAAGTGTAAGAATGTTTTGACAGTTATGAGCCAGCAGGATGATGGGCCGGCCTAAATATAAATTCTGAATGGAAGTTGAATGTGTCTCAAAAATACCTTTAGGCCCTGGGTAGGGACCTTCCGTTCTGCTCAGATTTCACACAGCAGGCTTAGCTTTATATTTATTTGGCCCTGGGTTTCACTAATTAGCCCTGGCCAGCCTAGGACTTGCTATGTACACCAGGCTGAACTCGAACACATGAAGGTATATTTGTCTTTGCCTCTTCACGATGGAACTATAAAGGCCTGGACCACTGCAGCTGGGCAGGCTTAGCTTTGGTGACTTATTTTAGAATATCCTGCCCCAGAAATTTGTCACCTCACAAGGGCATTATGTGTTTCTCTCAAGCCCTCTTCAGAAACTCATCCTTTTGTTTTCCACGAAGTCATAAGAATTTTTCAAACGACACTTTTTCCTCAAAAGAATCCTACCTGACTTCCATCATGTCCTCTATTCTGTCTCCTCTCTATTCTACAGGACTACATAAAGCAGCCCAAACCACACATGGTCAGCTGTATCACAATCCTGCGACCATGAGTCCCTATTACTGTAAAAAGAGGGCAGTAATTTCAGGGAAATAGGTAAGGGGCACAGTGACCAAGATAAACATTTTAAAACACCAAAATTAATGCACAGCCCCACGACTAACAAAATAACATAATTTCAAATAAAGACAGGACTCTTGGCACTCCTGTTTGGGCTGCAGAAATCTCTGGAGAGCTGCTCTCCACACCACGCTTGCCCGCCCTCCACTTCTCCTGCACGACGTGTGCAGGGCTGCTGGACTAGAATCTATGCTTCCGCGAGAAGGTCCAGGGGGCTTCGCGAGCCCAGGCGTGTAGGTGTGCATTACACAAGCGAGCCCTCACGCCTCAGGTCTCCTTCTCTGTAAACCGTGGCTCAGGACAGGGCGGAGTTCAGACCTTGCACTTTGCGCTGGCTGGCCCACCAGATCTCCTAGGGGCCTGAGCAACAGAAGCTCAGTCTATGTCGGCTCTCAAACCACGCAGGTGGAACACCAGCTCTAGACAAGGGTAGTCTCTCCTTGGGAAGCGGTAGAGCCCGGAGCTACGTCATTAGAGAACCCCCACCCCCAAGTCTGCACCGGACCCTCCTGCCCCAGAGGCGACGACAGAAAGCTAACCTAGCCCGCAGACCTCCCGGAGGCAGGGGCGTGGCCGAGAGCAGAGCAGCGTCTCGGTGCTACGCCCCTCCAATGCCTTGACCAATAATAGCACTCCCCGAGCTCCGGCCCCGCCCCCACGCCGCCTCCGGCCCGCGGCCCCGCCCGGGCCGGTCATAATTAGGCAGCGGGCTGGGACTGCCGCGTCAGCGCGCCTTGAGAGCCAATCGCGGGCGCTCCCTTGAGGCCGCGTCACAGGCCGAGCAGCCAAACAGAAAAGTTTAATAAACAGCGGACGGAGGGCCGGCGGCGGCGGGCCGGGAGCGAGTGGGGGTTCGGCGGCCTCACCTGTCCTCACTCAGCGGCGGCGAGAGGCGGCGGCGGCAGCGCGTCCGGCGGAGAGGGCCGCCGCCAGGTGAGGAGTGCGGGCAGCGGTGGGCGCAGCCTCCGGGCGGCCTGGGAGCCGGAAGCGGCGGGCGGCGCAGCAGGTGGCCTCGCGGCGGCGAGCGGAGGGCGCGGTCCCGGTGGGGCGCGGTCCCGGGCTCCCCGGGCGCGCGCTGAGCTCGGGGTCCGGGTGGGCGCGCCTGGGGCCGGTCGGGAGCAGCTGCCGCACGCCGGGCTGCGTCCTCGCGTCCCTTTTGTAAGCTGAGGCTAGGGCAAGCTCTGAGGGAGTCTCCGGGATTCCAAGGGCTCTGCTCCTCTGAGAGCGTTTTCAAGTTTCTCACTGTTTGATGCGTAAACAAGCTACACGGAGTGTGGCGTCTGAAGTCAATTTAACTCTATCAAAGCTCAGTGATTTGCCATCATCACCCAGAGTTGTCAGGCGTTTGTGGGAACTGGGGCCTTGGGGTCACCTCCAAGCCGTGCACGATAGCTAGCTTGGTAGTCAGCACCTAGTGAACGAAATTAAACGCCACCACTTTCAAACTCTATTCGGAATTTATCTTTTTCCTAATTAAAATGCCACGAAGTATTTTATGGCAGTTGCTGTTTTACGTATTATCTCCGGGCCTGCGGAGGCATTTATTTTATTATTTTATTTATTTATTTATTTATTTATTTGGTAAACCACGAACATTTAAATGGAGAAAAGAGGTTGTCTTAATTTTACTTTTTTTAAATTTACATTTAAAAAAACTTGTAAGAGGGGTAATAGGCACAGATAGGAAAATTTGGGGCTTGATTGCTGTGTTATTCTGACTGCAGCCATACCTTACTGTGTTAATTAATGTCAGAACTCATGAGTTATATCACAAAGTTTTTAAAGTAATGGTCAATCCCGGGAGAGTGCACAACACGGTGTTCTATAAAAAGAGAAAAAGAACATTTCAGACTCCTTACTCCAAAGCCAGAACTAGAACATTACCCAAACTTGTCTGTGCTCCTGAGTTTCTTATCTGGCCTAACCCAGTTTACCGTTTCTTACCGAGGAAAACATTCTAGACTTGGTGCATTTATTTGATCATTCTCTGGCCTTTTTAAAATTAGTTTTGGCACACACTAATCTCTTCAAACAGTGTCATTTTAGGTTCCTTTCCCTTTGAATTTTGGACAGATAGTATATGGCTGTGGTTCATGCATTTCATTGTTTTTTAATGCCTCGTTCCTCTCTTAACCCTGGTGTTTCCATAGTGTTTCTTGTACGCTTGTACCCTGGGAACTTTTCTTCCTGCAGCTGTTGTTGCACAAGTTGTCTGTCTAAAAGTAAATACCGTAGATCCTGGGAGAAAGTTGTAGGCAATCAGTAGTAAAATAGAAATGAAAATGTTACGATTCTGCTTCCTTTAATCAGGAAGACTCATTGTTCTTGTGACTGGTTCCTAGTTGCCGTGTTTGCATGAGGAACTAAGATTTCGGTTCATCTCTAAACTGAATCCCTTCAAACCAGTTGTGGAAAGTCTGGCACTATTTTTTTGGTACTTTTCAGGGCAAAACCAGCAAGTGGAAGAAAACACGCCATGCTTTGTAAAGCCACCCTTTCTGTTCTCTCCCACTCCTCCCCTCCCTGCAGTCTTGGGCAGATTACTGAGGAGTCGTCTTTGCCTTAAAACAGTCTTGCAAAACAAATTTGTAGTAAGCTTTCTCTGCCTAGTTGAAACAGGCTTTGTTGGAGGGAGAGTCTGTCAGAGGGCAGATCCTTTAAGGGAAACTTTAGGACCCACGTGCCTCTCTGCTAAGTTTGAGAAGGCTATGTGAGTGTAGTAAGTATTTCAGTACTTGTCAACCATGCATTGAAGTCTTTTTTAGAGTTAAGAATGTCCCAGGGTTTGCTTCAGACAAATTACAAAACAGTATTTCCTTAATTTCCCAAAGATGGTGTGTGTGTGTGTGTGTGTGTGTGTGTGTGTGTTTGGGTGTGCTTTGAATAACTTGTTTTGTTAAAAGCATGAGAGAGTAACTTTTTAATTTTTTTAGATAGGGTCTCTCTATAAAGCCTAGAACTCTATATAGACCAGGATGACCTGGAACTCAGAGATTACCCCAGTTACTGCTCCCCTAGTCACTGCTCCCAATGAAGGATTAAAGGTGTGTGCTACCATATCTGTCTAAGGGGCATTTTTGATGTTTGTAGCTTGCAGATGTTTTTATAGGGTAGTTGATTTTGCTTATAAAACTTAGTATTTTATTCTAATCGCAGTGGCAGAAAGTTAGGGGATCCCCCAACAGTTTGAAGATGAGTAGGAACACAGATACTTCCACAGATAAGCATCGTTAATTAACATTTGTCAAGCATACCTGTGGTCTTCCTGTGTATTTTGTATCTCTAAGGATATTACATGTTTCTTTAGGATTCCAGTCTCGGTGTACAGATGCTGAGTCAAAGCATATGAACATTCCTTTTAAAGTCTTTATAAGCATTTCAAATTTTTTTCTTAAAAATTTTATCAAAGGGTATATGTGTTTCTGTGGTGTGTATGTGTGTGTGTGTTTATGTCACTGTAGTCCCAGCTACTCCAGAGACTGAGGCAGGATATTATGAGTCTAGGTGTTCTAAGAGTTCTAAATGTGGATAGGCTGGCTCCACTTTCAAAACTTACTCCAAATGTAATGTCTCAACTCCTTTGTTTTATAGATGATGATAACAGTAGCCATTGTTACCCTTCCTTCATGTTTTGCTCCCTATAGTCTGCTCTGGCTATTCCAATCCAGCATGTAGAAGATGTTTAAATGTGTGTTTTTGTTTTTTTTTAATTCATTCTCTCTCTCTCTCTCTCTCTCTCTCTCTCTCTCTCTCTCTGTGTGTGTGTGTGTGTGTGTGTGTGTGTGTGTGTGTGTGAGAGAGAGAGAGAGAGAGAGAGAGAGAGAGAGAGGTGAAATGTGTACATGTAGAGGTCAGGACAACTTTGTGAAGTAGTTTCTCCCTTTCTATGTTTACATGGGTTCTTGGGATCAAACTCAGATCTCAGGCTTGCACAGCAAGAACTTTTACCCACTTAAGCCATCTTGCCAGCCCTGAATGTGTTTATAGATTATGGTAGTCCTAGGCTCAAAGTCCTTCAGTGCCTTTTCGATCCACGAGATAAAATTCAGACACAGTTTTACTGTGATTTATATAATCTAAACTGGTTGAAATGCATGCATATTGCAAATCAGAGCCATGTTAATTTAAAATTTTCTTGTGGCCATTGGACAAGGCAGTGCTTTCAAGATGTGATGAATGTGAGAGATTATTTGTGGGATTCTTTTTGCACTTTTGGAGCTGATGTGTACCATCTACCTGCAGTGTGTTCTAGTTCAGATTGGTCATGATTCAGTGTTTATCTTTGTAAGATCTTTTTTTATTGTGCCTTTTATCTGTCTAGGATAGCACTTTTGCTCTGTATTGCAAATATTTTTCCTGGCTCTTCATTTCCCTTGTATTTGCTTACAGGCCTTCCTCCTTTCTCTTCTCTCCTAACCCGTTTCCCTCATTGAATTTTTAAAATGTCTTGGTTAATACTTTTAAATTTTTATTTTGTTTGAAAAGTGTGTGTGTGTGTACAGGCAGTAAACAATGGTTCCTTGGGGGTCCAGAAATGAGTATTGAACCCCTTGGAGTTGAAATTATACTCAAGTTGTAAACTGTATGATTGGGCTGTTGAGATCCAAAATCAGGTCCTCTTTGAGAGCAGTATGCATTCCTAGCCACTGACCCATCTCTCCAGCCCAATACTTATATTAAAAGAAGTTATTACCCCGTGTATGTTGCAAGTGGTTGGAGCATGCGTACGTGAATGGTGTAAAATTCACATGACTGTGAATCTGGGGCATCAATCTCAGGCTATCAGGCTTATGGAGCCAGTGCAACATTTTTATGACTTTACTCTGCTTTTATATTAAAGTGGTCTCGTACCCAGTTAACTTTCCATTCTTTTCGAGTATTTTTATTACATTTTCAGGGGGGGGGGGGAGGTGGATGCGCATGAGTGTGCAGGTGTCATTGGAGGCCAGCGGCCTTGCCTTACCGTGGAGCTGGAGTTAAAGGTGGTTATGAGCTGCCCCGTGTGAGCTGCCGTGTATGCCAGAAACTGAACTCAGATCCTCCGTAAGAGCAGTCCTGACCTGTCACTTCTTTGTTATCTCTCTAGTACCTCTTTAAGGTGTCAGTCATTTTTTTCATCCATATTTCTGTTGTTCTGAAATGTGTTATTTACATAAATGTAAATTGAAATAACTAGATGTTTAACTAGTTATTAAAAGTCCATCAAAAATGTGACTCTGGGGTTAAGCCACAGAATTCTGGTGACCAGAGTTTATCATCAGTTTCCATGCAGGTAGAAGGAAAGAACTAACACTGTGGAGTTGTCCTCTTTCTTACCTCCAGATGTGCCCTCTGGCACATGCACCCCCAACCCTCACCCCCTTGAGGATGCTTTTGGATTTACACACAAACAAAAACTTTACATTTATCAACAACACCCCCACCCCTTTGTGCCTCTATAATAAAAACACCTTTATTTACATGCTAAAATGAATACACACTTGATTTTGTTTTGTTTATTCAGTACCACTGGTTTGATTCTAATACTACCTCTCACTCCAAAAACTTGGTTATTGGGTGTCAGGCTCTGGGTCTGACTCAGTGGGCAAAGGCTTTCCTTGTGCTTGCACTGAGCCCTGTGCTTAGAAAGTTCCTGCACTTGGCATTTTCTCTCATTCAACACTCTGAGCACCTGATACATACCAGACTTTGTGTTAAGTGTTGAAGGTGCTGCTATGACCAGGATATGTTCCTTGCTTTCCTGGAGTTTGTAAGTATAAGAAAGGCAATTAAAGCAACAGACAGGACTCTTTAGATTTTAAAGTGTTTAGAAAGAAAAATAATAGGTACTAATTGGGTACTTTTAACTTGTATCACTACAGATGAAACATTTAATCAGTGGTACCAGCCTGGCTTTGGTAGTTGCATAGTTTCATCAACATGATGGAACCTTTTAAAATTCTCCCTTTAAAACATACTCCCTGCTGTGGAACCCAGGTTGGTCTCAAGTTTGCAACCCCCCTACCTCATGCTCTTGAGCCCTGGGTATGTATGGCCTAATCTTTCTGTTGGCTGTGTGACTTATTCAGAGTAGGCATTTCTTTTGGATTCAGTTAGCAGTTGGAGTCCATTAATCAAGTATAGTTCTAATGTCTGTTTCTTCCACCAGTGCTGTGCTTGCTGGTCTACTGACTACCAGCCCCCTCTGGCTGTTTAAGCAGTTAAAATGGCGTATATTAAACCGCAGTCCCTCATTTATATTGATCACATGGTAGACGCTCAGTAGCCATTGACTTATATTGGATAGGAGAGAGAGGGAATCTTTTCCATGAATAAAAATTAATCTTAATTTATAAGGGTATGGCTTATAGCCACATTATTTTAATTAAAATAGCTATTACAGTGTAGCAAGTTACAAAATTGGCCTTTGTTTTCAAACAAGAATGAAAGTTTAAAACAAAAATGTGATGGTACGTGGTTTTAATCCTCAGCATACAAAGGCACAGGCAGGCAAATCTTTGCAAGGCCAACCTGTTCTACATAGCAAGTTCTAGTACAGCTAGGACTACATAGAGACTTGTCTACAAACAAACAAACAAAAAAGTATGTATTGAATAATGATATATTTTACAAATGTAGTTACAATTTTTATATTTTAAACTTTGACTCAGAAAATTGGAAATGCATGCTCTAGTTAGTTTTATTTGGACATGTTCTCTCTTGATACACAAGTTTCTAAAGAGGTAAAGACTATGTTCATTTTGTTGATCTTGGCATCCTTAGCAGGCAGTGGTACCCAGGATAATGGTCAGATTGTGGTGAGGCAGTAAGTAGACAGACAAAAGACTCTCTTTTTAAAGATTTATTTTATTGTCTAGTTATGTGTACATGTGTGCAGCAGGTGGGGAATGGTGGTGGTAATGTGTGAGTGCAGGTACCCATGACTCTGGAGGAGGACGTTAGCTCTCCTAGAGCTGGAGTTACAGGCATTTGTGAGCCACCCAATTACTGGTACTGGAAACTGAATCTGGATCCTCTCCAGAAGCAGGATATGTGACAAGAGACTTATCTCTTCAATTTCTACTTTTCAGAAATTAATTGTAAGATTGCCTTGTTTGTAGCAGTAATTTTAAGAAATAGTCTTTTTGATAGCTATCTGATAGATAATCTTTGTCTTTTAATCTTTTACTTATATTTTCTGGTTTAGGCAACCAAGTAGGTACAAGAAAACAAAATCAGTTTCTTTTTCTCTATCTAGAAGGTTCATTTAGACCCATGGAACATTTATTTTTTGCATGCTTCTGTTTATTAAATAATGTTTGCCTTTAACCTGGACAGTACATCTTAATGTGTGAAGTTATGAATGCTTTTTCTAACATTTTGTCTTATTTTGATTCCCATTTAATATGTGCTTATTGGTGACCTTGTTTAATCCTTTTACAGACCTAAAACAAAGTAGATTACTGACTCTTAAAGAGTTCGTTTCTCAGCTTGGTTTATTCTTTCTTATCTGTAGCTTGCCTTAATTTTCTTAATGTTTCCTTTGTGTGCAGTATATGATTGAATGGGCCAATCTCTAAGCATATACACTTTGTGCTCTCCTCCACCCCCAGTAAGAAGATAAACCACACCAAAAGTTGCAAATTAAAGCCTGTCCCTCACTGCTGGAGGTTGTATTTGTCTGCCAGGGAGTATGTTTTGAAAATTGTTTTCTTTATCACTTGGATTTCAGGCTCTATTTTCACCGATCCCAGCATGTTACACTTAAGTTAAGGGTGGTCTTTTTTTTTTTTTTTCCCTGACATCACCAGCTCTGTCCAGAAAGAATGGCAGGATTGCCTTTGTAAGAACAACAGTGAATACAATTCTTTTTAGGTTGTTTGTTTGTTTGTTTTTGTTTTGTGACAATGTCTCTTGTATAGACAGGCCTAATACTGTATATTAATAGCCAAGGATGACCATGAACTTCTTATCTTCCTGTTTCCACCTTCTGAGTGGTAGGATTATCAGCAAGCCTTGTCTATAGGGCTGGAAGTCAAATTCCTGTGGCTCTGGGGATCAGTCCCAGGGCGTTGTGCATAGTGAGCAAGTACTTTTCAACTGTGCTTTTAGCCTCTCTCCATCCCCAGTCCTGTGTAGGATTATTTTCATCAAAACAGGTGTGACCAAGGTGTTTATTTTGTTCAGTGGTGGCTTATTGTCTTACATTTTTTTTCTTGAGCTGATTAAGTTTGGGAAAATGTCTAGACTCCTATAAAGAATATACAGTCTATTCTCTGACTACTTGATATTTAGAAAATGGCATGGTCACACAGAAAGCTTCTCAAGAGCTTCATGCAGACTCTTTGTTCTAATCATGCAAATTGTTGTCATGTAGTTTAGACTATGTAGTTTCTGGGTTTAATATGGCTTCCTTGCACTTGTTTTTGTGACCATCTTCTTTTTTTTTTTTTTTTTCTTTTTCTTTCTTTCTTTCTTTCTTTCTTTCTTTCTTTTTTGTTTTTTGTTTGTTTGTTTGTTTGTTTTGTTTTGTTTTTCAAGACAGGGTTCCTTGTTTAGCCTTGGCTGTCCTGGAACTCACTCTGTAGACCAGGCTGGCCTCGAACTCAGAAATCCACCTGCCTCTTTATCTGACCATCTGCTTTTAGACCTAGCATAAAATACATTAATTTTAATCATGTACCTAAAATGGTGATTATTACCTGGATGTTCTTTCTATCCTTGGTCACCAAGTCTACATTTCTCTTTTTTGTCTTGTGGTTTTGAGATAGAATCTTGGTATGTGGTCAAGGCTGGCATTGCACTTGTGGTTATCCTCTTGCCTCAGCCTCCCTGGTGCTGGGAGGACAGGCATGTATCAACCCAGTTAGCTTACATCTCCCGTCTGTTGTCTTGGTAATAGTGTTAGTATTAGTGCTGTGCTAACATATGATTAGTGTCTTTCTTACAAGTAATTCGCTTTGAACTGAAATTGTCCCAGAGCGGTAGTTTGTGTGGTGTTCTATTAATTTCATTCTTGCCAATTTGTAAAAAAATAAATGAATATTTATTTTATGTGCATGTGAGTGTATATCTTCCTTTGTATGTATGGAGGCAGAGTTACTTACTCCTTGTAGGAGTCAGTTCTTTCCTTCCACTATGTAGGTCCCAGGGAATCAGAAGGGGATCAGGCTCTGGTGGTCAGTCTTGAGGGCAGGTGCCTTTATTTGTTGAGCGATTTTACCAATCTGATCCTGCTTGCCAGTTTTTAACGTTTTTTCCTCTCACTTGTAAAAGTTTTGGTTTGTCTTCCTCCATCTGCTCTGTAAATTAAATGGTTTTTTTTTTCTTCTGATTGTTCCTGTACTTCTCTTCCAATGTTGTTTTGCAAGAGTGTTCCTCACTAGGAAGAAAACCTGAACTTGACTCATGAAGTGCTAGGCATTCAAAGCAATGAGTTGTTGCAAAGGATCTTGGGACTAGGCCTCTGTGAATTGGCTCTTTCAGTTTGTCCACTTAAAGGGCATAATAGAATATGCAGCTGTTTGGGCTTTACCAGGGTATTGCTCCATATTCATGTCTAGTTGCAATTATGTGAATTTTCAGTTTGTTACAAAGACTTCTTTTTGTATTCAAAACAATTTTGTTGGCTTTCTGTTCTAACATACAATTTTTCTCTGAGGAAAAAATTGTCAGAAGATTTTGAACTTTGAAAACTGCAGATTTAAATTTAAAATTCTTTCCCGCATAAGCTTATTGAAAAAATTTTAAGACCTACTGTTGTAGCAGGCATGGTACTCCTTGCTTGCAATCCTGGCAGTCAGGAGCTAGAGGGAGAGGAGGAATTCAGGATCATCAGCTTTGCTCTTTCTCATAAAACAAATAAGAAATCAGAAGAACCCCTTCTAATAGGCCTTGTTTCTATATTATTATTTTTTTTTTACCAGCTATAGTTATAGTATTGGTAGAAGTGAAAAAAATATATTTTACTAAACATCTTAAATGCTAGTTATTGAATCAGGTAATGCTTAAAATGTCAGAATAAAATTTGGGCTAAGCTACTAAAATGTAAGTAATTCTAATTACTTACATAAAATACAGCAAATGTAGCCATGTATAAATGACAGTAGGTCTTTTTTCTGAAAAGTCAGAATCTCTGTAGTGCATGTCTCCTAAGAGTCTAGTGAAAATACCATTACGTACAGCTTCTTGGATAGTTTAAAGGGAACACACATTTCATCTGCATTTGGTAATAATAATTTCCTTCCTTCCCAGCACTTGGGAGCCTAAGGCAACCTCTTGCTTAGAAGACAACATAGAGACTTCTGGGCCAGTCTGAGCTATATAGTAAGGACTCTGTTCCAAACAAACAAAAAATAAGAAAAACCAACACTGGAAAGAGGGTGATGTAAACCTCCCTGAACTTTCTCCCTGCGACCCATGGCAGGGGGCTTGTGTAGCATGTTTCAGGCTCTGGGTTAGATCTTTAACACTGTGAAATAAACAAATTAACTTTGTTCCTGAATGTGCCAGTACACAAATTGCCTTGTGTCTTTAGATCTCCTTTTGCCGTGAATAATCAGTTTTAACAGGAAATAGCTGTCTTTTGGGTCACTGAGGACTTCATAGTGTGTTGTGATAACCGAGACTGTGTTAGTGAATTTGACAGCCAGCTTAGAAGTGACTCTTAGCATTTAGGGTTTAGCTTAGAAATGAGTGTTTAGCATTTAGGGTTTGTTTTTTAAATGCAGGTTTTTTTGTTTTTGTTTTTCTTAAGTTAATGGTCCTCTCACTATGCCTTAGAGAACACACAGCTTGTTCTCAGCAAAATTTATAGTGGGTTTTTTTGTAGATTTTTACAAATTTTCAGACAAAATGTGAACTCTGTTTAAAGGGAAAATCTGTTTAAAACATAACTTTACATCCGTGGTTCTGTAAAAATGTCACATTATTTATATTAAAAGTGTGTACCTTACATTGCTTATCCCCAAGTAAATGAAAGTTGCTTCTGTGAATTTTCATTGTACTTTAATCCAAACAAAAGAAAGCAAATTGCTTATGATGGGAAAACTGAAACATTACAGCCTGTTTCTTTAAGAAACCAGCTTATCCAGGGGTTTAGTGTGTTTAACCTAACCTGCTAGCAAGGAAAAGTTCTTTAAAATAATGGATATTAGTCGGATCCAATCACAGTTATCAGCCTCACTAACAGGGAGGAGATTTGACGCTCTGGCCACTAGAATTGCGGGAGGTGGAGCTTGGTATTCAGGTTTGGTTGCTTTGGAGTACAGCTTCAGTGAAGTTAATCTGAGGTGAAGCAAACAGAAAATTGTGGAGGTTTTGTTGGTAGGATTTTTGTTCTAATCTTTTAATAATCTTATATTTTGTACTTTGGCTCCTTTATGCTTCTGTGTATGCTCGGCTTTGTCACTGTTTCTGTTTTCTGATGCAAACTGAACATTAAAATTAAGCAGGCAAGCAGAACAAAAGGGCTGTTTGAACAGGAAATAGGTGCTCAGAGCATCAAACTTGACTTTATTATTATTTTTAGTTTAGAATGTGAGTGCCAGTAAAAACCTTTGAATCAAAATCATCTTCACTAGCAGGCTTTTCTCTTGAATCAGATGTTGAAGCAGTCATTTGTCAGTTTTTATAAATGACATCCGAAGGAGGTCTATTAGATGTCATTTTCCTTACATCTAAATTGTTAATTTGCTAAAAGAATGAGAAATTTGTTCTTTTTAAAAAATTGAAATGCCAAGTGTTTTTTTTTTACTTAGTGTACCACTCCCCCTTTAACTCCAGTTTATTTTAAATTTAGCAGTATGTTGACATTTTAGAATCTCACAATTTTAGCTTTATCTGTACAAAAGTCATTGATAGATGTTACATATAGTAAAATAAAACTTTCTTTAGAATTCATTTTTTGAAGGTTGAAGGGTTTAGTATCCCTTTAAAACAGGAAATGGATAGTGTTTTATTTTAACAGCTATAGGTGGGCTATCAAAACTTGAAAAAAGTATCTGTGGATCTATTAACCTTTTTTACCTAAATAATTGGAAGCACAACTCAGTATTTTTCTTTCTTTAGTTCTTTCTTTTCTTTTCTTTTCTTTTCTTTTCTTTTCTTTTCTTTTCTTTTCTTTCCTCTTGTGCCCTTTGCTCTCAGAAATCAAGGGATAAACAGTTCCCTTTAATAATCAGCACAGGTGCCGGCCAGCCCTCCCAGCCAGGGCGCCTGTGTTTGCTGTTTGTTCCAGATCAGTCGTTTAAAATCCACGTTTTTCTTCTGTGTCTATTGCTAAAACAATACTGTAGTACAATCAGGAAGTCACATGTATGCACACAGTACAATGCATGGCCTCATTTTCCCTCTACCTCTGTAGCTTATATTCCTGAATTTGACAATAATTGTGAATAATTATGTACTGGACATCTGTTAAAACTGTTTTAGTTCTGATAGCTGTGTAGTCCTCTAGAGTTGGTATGGTGTTAATTTAGTCTTTTGTTTTTTCCTTTAGATTATTCTTAATTTTTCATTATTTTAAATGCTATTGTGATGACTATATATCTGCGCATGCTACAATGCTTTACTTTTTGCAAAATAGTAATTTATTTAGGAAAAAGTCTCCTGTGGAGTAGGCTTACATAGATAATGGATGTCAACACTCAATGGCTAAATTGCTTTCCAGGAAGATTTTGCTTTTTTTCTATTGCCACCCACAGGACATCTTCAGAGTTCCCTGAGAATAGCCCTGTAATTTTTTGTTATATTGTGCCTTTGGAGCTCTGAGTTGTTGGCTAGTTTTTGTCTAAGCAAATAGCCCATTTTAAACTCCATTTTTCAAGATATAGGTGAATCTAAACCCATTTTCTTCATATTAAAATTAGCTGAAAGAAATTGGGAACATTTTTACCCACTTTAGTGAGCAATTGTATATCTCTGTTGGCTGTTTTATTTATTTATTATGAGTATTGCTCTCAGCATGTTCAGAGCTTAATATTTTATACTGGCTTTGTTGGTGCCAGCTCTCCTGAGTATGTGCTGCTTCTGTAAGCTTATACCAAAAAGATCATTTTCTTCTAAGAAAATATACCAGGAACATTTTTAGAGAAGGTCTTGAGGAGAGCAGTTGTTACCTGTTTCTGAACGTGCAATAAGTAAATAACCTTTGTCACTGTGTTTCTGTACTTGGAGGCTTTAAAAGTACATGTAAGAAGAACTGTACTGTATAGTTCCTGGTTTTAAAATAGTGTATCAACTCTTACAGCATTTACAGGTTTTCAGTGAAAGGTAAAGATGATTGTGCACACACAGTGGCCTCGGGCATGCCTGTGCTTAGGGGCCGGCTTTGTTTTCGAATGGTGCTGATTCTTGCTGTCAGGAGCTGGTCTCTAGGTGTGATAGGTTGTATCTGCTTTAGCAGCTGGTGGACCAACGTTGCAGAATAAAGAAGAAAGTTGTTATAAGGCAAAATTCAAAATTACTAACTTAATAAAGATATGGTAGCAGTACTTGAACACATATATGCTTGACTTACTCGATCTCATTTTGCATTGTAAATAAACTGATTTTTCTGTAAATTTTTCTTAAAATTTACTGATTACTTAGTATCATTATTTTCACAGCTCCTAGTGGTATTCTTGTCTTGATGTTTCCAGAAAGGTATAAGTGTGCTGGCGTAGGGGTGGGGAGTGGGGGACAATAGTCAATGCCAACTTTTTTTGTTATGGCTGGTGAATGATTTTTCCCCCAGACATTTTTCATTTCTTCAGGTTTGCAATAGAAGAAAAATCTTAAATTTATATTTTTATCATAAATATTTCCCTTATTCTGAACTAGAAAAAAATGTTTGATTTTCTTAAAATTTAACTGTACCACATTAAGTAGAGATGAACATAATTATATACGTAATAATTTTACTAGCAGCCATTTAAGCACTGACTGTTGATTGCATTTTAATAGTTACTAAGGTAAGGATTACTCGTTTATGTGCTCTGGAGAACACTGAAACTTTAATAAATGATTACCCTGAATAGTTTCTTAGTTTCTCTCCTGCTCTATTGGTCTCTGGTTGAAAAGTCAGGACTGTCCTCTTCATTCAGTAGCTTCAGAGGAAGAGTAAAATTCTGTGACTACAGAAAAGAGAAATCTTTTTTTTTTTTTTTTTTTTTTTTTGAGTCAGGGTTTCTCTGTGTAGCCCTGGCTGTCCTGGAACTCACTCTGTAGACCAGGCTGGCCTCAAACTCAGAAATCTGCCTGCCTCTGCCTCCCAAGTGCTGGGATTACAGGTGTGCGCCACCACGCCCAGCTTAGAAAAGAGAATTCTTGCATTGACTTAGATGTTGGAAAAAGATCTAAAAAGCCAATAGTCATATTTTATTTTTTTAGGGTGGAAGGAAAAGTGATTAAAAATGTAATAATTTTTTCCTCAATGATATAAGGAAAAATTTTAATGGGTAGTAAGTTAGTAAAACTTGAGGCAACTAGAAACTTGATAATTATGAGATTTCTTTGTTAAGTATTGATTTTAGAGTTTTGAAATGCCTTTCCTGGGTGATTAAGTTTTAGGAGGTAAGCTTCTTGTGGGTAACATAGGATGCATTTATTTATGAGCTGAAGACTGAGTCTGCTTGTTGAATGTGATTTTCTTGGTGTGGCTGTATTAGTTCACTTGAAGCAGTTTTGTGGTTAGTGTTTGGTAGATGAGCACAGATCCATCTGTTCCTCTCTGTACATTTCCTTTCTGCTCTACACAGGTACCTGGGTCTATCTATTCCCTTCCTGGATTTTTACCTTCCTCAGTGACATTAACACTTTTGACAGCTTTGAAAATCTTCCCATGAGTTTAATGAAACTATCTGAGCTATTTGTGAACTTCTGTGTCCTTTGCAAATGTGTTTTTTTTTTTAACCATGTAAGAGCTTCCTACCATTCATTCTTAATGTTTTAATCATTCTAGTCCCATGTCCTTTCTGTTACTGGTTCCAAGACCTGAGTCTTAAAAAACTGTGTGCATGCCCTTATGTGCACAAGTCTGTATAAAGTACTTGAGGCCCCTTGTCATCCAGCTCACCAAATGTACTACCTATGCTAGATGTCTTTCTGATCATTTGTTTTACCCAGTTAGCTGCCAAATTTAACTGTAAACCTGTAGCTATCTCTAGGATTGGTCCACCTGTTTTCCTTACCTCTTTAGCACAAGCCACATTGATTTTTGCATAAATTACTAGAACAGCTACCTAGTCAACCTCTACATCATTCTTTTCAGTTAGAATATACTGTTGACTGTACAATCTTGTCTAGCTGGGGATTTCTTCTTGCCTTTGGAGCTATAACTACCTAGGAATAATAATAACTACGTAGGAATAATTCTGGGTTAAACATTCTCTCTGATAGTCTCTAAACAACCTTAAAAGCCATGGATATTAGAAAAGTTAGCTATTTTGTCCAAAGTTGCCTTAGTTAGAGAGTAGCTAGGGCAATGGGATCAAAACCAAAATACTTTCCCACCACTAAGCTGTGTTCTCTTGTTTTGACTAATGGTCTTATTGTAGCCCAGGGTATCTGTGAACAGTCCTCCTCCCTTGGCTTCCAGAGTGCTTGGGGTTAGAGATGTGAGACACCATGCCCTGCTGAGTATCTCTTTCTAGAGCATGTAAGTGTTACCTGTCCAGACATTTTTCCTCTTCTCCACTTTATTCTTTAACTAGCTATTTACAGTTCTACCCTTTAGGAAAGGCTCAAACATCCCAAACCTAAAAATGCTTTAAAGAAAACAAACATTTTCAATAAAAAAGCATTTCTGACATTTTTTTGGAGGAATATTTCCGAAAAAAGACATGACACTTAATATCTCCATGATATAAGACGAAGAAGAAAGAAAGGGAAAAAAAGAGAGATGTAGGAAAGGTGTAAAGATAGTTTTCCATATGTGACCTGTTTTGAATTTGTAAACTGTTGAATTCCTCACATTTAACAAAGGCTTGCAACCAAGCTGTTTTAAAGGAAGATTAGGCAGAGTGTGAAAGCCCTTTATCTGAGCTGTGGAATTGCTAATGACTGCTTCTGAAGCTGATAGACTGGGCCTTGTGTAAAGGTTTATCATGCACCCAGGTGTGCATTGTGTCTGCTTGGAAGCACAGGGCAAACAGCCTTCCTGGGTAACATACTGTGGGGTAGATGAGGCTTCCTACCAGTTTTTCTGTATCAAATAAGATACTGCCACAAACAATATCACTTAAAAAAATGGAGGCAAACTCCAAACAAATGGAATAATTTTCATTTCAAATATTTCTTTTCCTTTCACCATACTGTGTCGTGTACGCTACAGTGTATGTATTTAAAGCAAAGGTCCTTCAGTGAGGAACAACAGAGATTAGCTTTTCTCTCCTCCTCAGTTTTGAAAGAAAAGGTAAGTGGCTAGTGCTTATTTCTTTTAAAGGAAGTGCTTTTTAATTATTATTAGAAATCAAGATAGTTACAGTAAATGGCCACTATAAAAGCCAAAAGATATTTGCTTTTACTTACTCCTTAATTTTTTTTGAAACAGAAACTATCATACTGCTCTCAAATTTTAAAATAGCATGTTTATTATCCAAAATAATGTTTAGCTAGATTTTAATAGTAAAAAAATATGTTATAACAATGTGACAGTATTTATGTTTTTTGGTGTTATATAATAAAGTAGAATGTAATTGTGAAAGAATTTTGTGTAGATAAGTAAAATACAGAACCTTTAGCCAGTTTCTTGAAGTTACAGAATTTTGTAAAAATATATATTTTATAAGGAAAATTATTCTCAGACTATTATTAAAAAGGAAAACAAGGCTGCTGCCTTGTTTTCCTCTGAGTGATGCGATTGCAAGCTGCCCCACAATGCTCTCAGTAGCAGACTTGACTGAATAGTTTCCAGAGATCTTAGGTTGTCACACTGCTCACATGCCTTGTGGCAGTTTGTTATATCAGTTTGCCACTGTCCAGTATTAGGGAATCTCCTCTTTCTTACAGTTTAATTTATAAATTAGATGCTCTATTTCACCTGTAAAAGAGTGACCCTAAGTGGATGAAAGAATAGATTGTGTTTTGGGAAAAAAAAAAACAAAAAACAAAAGCTTGTTTTAGCTTATCCCATCTAAAGTCTTGTTGATTAGTAGATGCCATCTGTATTACACTGGCCCAGTAGCTTGTCTCCTCACACAGTTCCTGGCACTGGAAGAGGATCCTGGAGTTCTAGGGTAACTGATGGTGTGAGCCATAGTTAGCTGTGATAGCTTCTATGCATAAAATTAGTAAAAACAGGATTAGGATTGGTTCAGTGATTGCAACTCCCCTATGGAACACTGAAACAGACACTTCTGTTTTTGCATGCTGCTTATCTAACCACAGGGCTTTGGGCCTGCAGGGAAGTTCTCTACCACTACCTATATGACCAGCCAGCCCCTGAATCTCTCTTTTTAATTTAATTTAATTTTTAAAAATGTTTACCTTTGCCGGGCGTGGTGGCGCATGCCTGTAATCCCAGCACTTGGGAGGCAGAGGCAGGCGGATTTCTGAGTTCGAGGCCAGCCTGGTCTACAGAGTGAGTTCCAGGACAGCCCGGGCTACACAGAGAAACCCTGTCTCGAAAAACCAAAAAAAAAAAAACAAATAAATAAAAAAAATGTTTACCTTTTTTTTTTTTTTTTTAATGAATACACTGTAGCTGTCTTCAAACAAACCAGAAGAGGGCATCAGATCCCATTACGGATGGTTGGTGGTTTCTGGAATTTGAACTCAGGACCTATGGAAGAGCAGTCAGCGCTCTTACCGCTGAGCATCTCTCTCCAGCCTAATTTAATTTAATTTTCTGTGTGTGTTTGCCTGCATGTATATATGATATGTGTGCCTGTTGCCTGGGGAGTTCACAAAAGGGCATCAGGAGCCAGGTGGTGGTGGCTCACGCCTTTAATCCCAGCACTTGGGAGGTAGAGGCAGGAGGATTTCTGAGTTCGAGGCCAGCCTGGTCTACAGAGTGAGTTCCAGGACAGCCAGGGCTACATAGAGAAACCCTGTCTCAAAAAACCAAAAAAAAAAAAAAAAAAAAAAGAAAAAGAAAAGGGCAACTAAAGTTGCACATGAAGCGACCTTGTGGGTGCTGGAAACCCAATCCATATCAGATCCTCTTAAAGGTTTTTTGTTTTTGTTTTTGTTTTTGTTTGTTGTTGTTGTTTTTTTTTTTTTTTTTTTTTTTTTTTTTGGTTTTTTCGAAAAAGCGTTTCTCTGTTTAGCCCTGGCTGTCCTGGAACTCACTCTGTAGACCAGGCTGGCCTCGAACATAGAAATCCACCTGCCTCTGCCTCTGCCTCCCAAGTTCTAGGATTAAACTTTAAGTATTATTAATTGCTAACAACAAAGGCTGTTAACCACAAAACCTTCTCTAGCTACTTGCATTAAGTATTTTTTTTCTTTTTTCTTTTCTATATTCTTTGTTTACATTCCAAAGGCTTTCCCCTTTCCCAGTTCCCCCCTCACCATATGTCCCATAAGTCCTCTCCCATCATCCCCACCACCACCACCATTTCTCTGTTCTGGTACTCTCCTACAAAACTGGATCCATTCTTTTCAGGACCAGGGTCCTCTCCTTCCTCCTTCTTGGGAATCTTTTGACTTGCTAATTGTGCTTCTGGGCTCATTAATATCCACAGATCAGTGATTGCATTTCATGTGCATTCTTTTGTGATTGGGTTAACTCACTTAAGATGATATTTTCCAGATCCAACCATTTGCCTACAAATTGCATGAATTCATTATTTTTAATTGCTGAGTAGTATTCCATTGTATAAATATACCACATTTTCTATATCCATTCCTCCTTTGAGGGACATCTGGGCTCCTTCCAACTTCTGGCTATTATAAATAAGGCTGCTATGAATATAGTGGAGCATGTGTCTTTATGCAGGGGAATTCTCTGTATATATGCCCAGGAGTGGTATGACAGAGTCCTCTGGAAGTGTCATGCCCAGTTTTCTGAGGAACCCCCAGACTGATTTCCAGAGCAGTTGTACCATCTTGCAATCCCACCAACAGTGGAGGAGTGTTCCTCTTTCTCCACATCCTCGCCAGCACCTGTTGTCCCTTGAGTTTTTAATCTTAGCCATTCTGACTGGTGTGAGGTGGAATCTCAGGGTTGTTTTGACTTGCATTTCCCTGATGACTAATGATGTTGAACATCTCTTAAGGTGCTTCTCGGCCATCTGAATTTCTTCTGGTGCAAATTCCTTGTTTAGCTCTGTACCCCATTTTTAATAGGGTTATTTGGTTCTTTGGGGTCTAACTTCTTGAGTTCTTTGTATATATTATATATTAGCCCTCTGTCGGATGTGGGGTTGGTGAAGATCTTTTCCCAATTTGTTGGTTGCTGTTTTGTCCTTCTAACAGTGTCCTTTGCCTTACAGAAACTGAAATTTTGTGAGGTCCCATTTGTCAATTCTTGATCTTAGAGGCTAAGCTATTGGTATTCTGTTCAGAAACTTTGCCCCTATGCCCATGTCCTCCAGGGTCTTCCCCAGTTTCTTTTCTATTCGTTTCAGTGTGTCTGGTTTTATGTGGAAGTCCTTGATCCACTTGGAGTTGATCTTAGTGCAAGGAGATAAGAGTGGGTCAATTCATATTCTTCTGCATGTTGACCTCCAGTTGAACCAGCACCATTTGTTGAAAAGGCTATCTTTTTTCAATTGGATGGTTGTAGCTCCTTTATCAAAGATCAAGTGACCATATCTCTGTGGGTTCCTTTCTGGGTCTTCAATTCTATTTCATTGATCAACTTTCCTGTCGCTGTACCAATACCAAGCAGTTTTTAACACAATTGCTCTGTAGTACTGCTTGAGGTCAGGGATATTGATTCCCCCAGAAGTCCTTTTATTGTTGAGAATAGTTTTAGCTATCCTGGGTTTTTTGTTACTCCAGATGAATTTGAGAATTGCTCTTTCTAGATCTATGAAGAATTGATTTGGGATTTTGATGGGGATTGCATTGAATCTAGATTGCTTTTGGCAAGATGGCCATTTTTACTATATTGATCCTGCCAATCCAAGAGCATGAAATATTTTTCCATTTCCTAAGGTCTTCTTCGATTTCTTTCTTCAAGGACTTGATGTTCCTGTCATACAGATCTTTCACTTGTTTGGTTAAAGTCACACCAAGATACTTTATATTGCTTGTGGCTATTGTGAAGGGTGTTATTTCCCTAGCTTCTTTCTCAGCCTGCTTGTCTTTGAGTACAGGAATGCTACTAATTTGCTTGAGTTGATTTTATAACCAGCCACTTTGCTGAAGTTGTTTATCAGCTGTAGGAGTTCTCTGGTGGAGTTTTTCGGGTTGCTTAAGTATACTACCATATCATCTGCAAATAGTGATAGTTTGATTTCTTTTACAATTTGTATCCCTTTGACTTCCTTATGTTTAATTGCTCTTGCTAAAACTTCAAGTACTAAATTGCAAAGATATGGAGAGAGAAGGCAGCCTTGTCTAGTCCCTGATTTTAGTGGGATTGCTTCAAGTTTCTCTCCATTCATTTTGATGTTGGCTACCGGTTTGCTATATATTGCTTTTACTATATTTAGGTATGGGCCTTGAATTCCTGTTCTTTCCAGGACTTTTAGCATGAAAGGATGCTGAATTTTGTCAAATGCTTTTTCAGCATCTAATGAGATGACCATGTGGTTTTTTTTCTTTTGAGTTTGTTTATGTAGTGGATTACTTTGTTGGATTTCCATATATTGTGTCATCCCTTCATCCCTGGGATGAATCCTACTTGATCAAGGTGAATGATCATTTTGATGTGCTCTTGGATTCAGTTGGATTAGTATTTTTGCATCAATATTCAAAAGGGAAATTGGCCTGTAGTTTTCTTTCTTTGTAGAATCTTTGTGTGGTTTTGGTATCAGCGTAATTGTGGCTTTGTAGAACGAGTTGGGCAGTGTTCCTTCTGTTTCTATTTTGTGGAATAGTTTGAAGAGTATTGGTGTTAGGTCTTCTTTGAGGGTCTGATAGAATTATGCACTAAAACCATCTGGTCCCATACTCTTTTTGGTTGGGAGATTTTCTATAAGCCCTTCTATTTCTCTATGGGTTATGGAACTGTTTAGCTAATCTAATTGATCCTGATTTAATTTTGGTATTTGGTAAACTGTCTAGGAAATTGTCCATTTCCTCCAGATTCTCCAGTTGTGTTGAGTATAGGCTTTTGTAGTAGGATCTTATGATTTTTTGAATTTCCTCAGTCTCTGTTGTTATATCCCCCTTTTCATTTCTAATTTTATTAATTTGGATACTGTCTCTGTGCCCTTTTGTTAGTCTGGCTAATGGTTTATCTATCTTGTTGATTTTCTCAAAGAACCAGCTCCTGGTTTTGTTGATTCTTTGTATGGTTCCCTTTGTTTCTACTTGATTGATTTCAGCCCTTAGTTTGATGATTTCCTGTCTTCTACTCCTCCTGGGTGAATTAGCTTCTTTTTGTTCCACGGCTTTCAGGTATGCTGTTCAGTTGCTAGTGTATGCTCTCTCCAATTTCTTTTTGGAGGCACTCAGGCTATGAGTTTTCCTCTTAGCACTGCTTTCATTGTGTTCCATAGATTTGGGTAGGTCATACCTTTGTTTTCATTTAATTCTAAAAGGTCTTTGATTTCTTTCTTTATTTCTTCCTTGACCAAGGTGTTATTGAATAGAGTATTGTTCAGTTTCCAAGTGTATGTGGGCTTTCTGTTCTTTTTCTTGCTATTGAAGACCACTTTTACTCCATAGTGATCTGATAGGAGGCATGGGATTAGTTCGGTCTTCTTGTATTTGTTGAGGTCTGTCTTGTGACCAATTATATGATCGATTTTGGAGAAGGAACCATGCGGTGCTGAGAAAAAGGTTTATGCTTTTGCTTTAGGATGAAATTATATATATATATATATATATATATATATATATATATATATATCTCGGATATATATATCCGTTAAATCCAATTGGTCCAAAGCCTCAATTAGTTTCACTGTGTCCCTGTTTTAGTTTCTGGTTTCCTGATCGGTCCATTGAGGAGAGTGGAGTGTTGAAGTCACCTACAATTATTGTGTTAGGTGCAATGTGTGCTTTAAGCTTTAGTAAAGCTTCTTTTACGAATGAGGGTGCTCTTGCATTTGGAGCATAGATGATCAGTATTGAGAATACTTCTTGGTGGATTTTCCCTTTGACCAGCAAGAAGTGACCTTCCATGTCTCTTTTAATGACTTTAGGTTGAAAGTCAGTTTTATCTGATATTAGAATGGCTACTCCGGCTTGTTTCCTGAGACCATTTGCTTGTAAAATTGTCTTCCAGCCTTTTACTCTAAGGTAATGTTTGTCTTTGACACTGAGATGTGTTTCCTGTATGCAGCAAAATGTAGGGTACTGTTTCCATATCCAGTCTGTTAGTCTATGTCTTTTTATTGGGGAATTGAGTCCATTGATGTTAAGAGATATTAAGGAATAGTAATTATTATTTCCTGACATTTTTTACATTATTTTTTATATTTGAGAGGTTATCTTCTTTTGGGTTTGATGAGAGGGGGTTTCTATATTGCTTCTTCTGGGGTGTGGTTTCCCTCCTTGTGTTGGTGTTTTTCCCCTATTATCCTTTGTAGGGCTGGGTTTTGGATAGATATCGTGCAAATTTGGCTTTGTCATGGAATACCTTGGTTTCCCCATCTATGGCGATTGAGAGTTTTGCTTGGTATAGTAGTTTTGGCTGAAATTTGTGTTCTCTTAGAGTCTGCATGAGATCTGCCCAGGATCTTTTAGCCTTCATGGTCTCAGGTGAGAAGACTGGTGTAATTCTGATAGGTCTTCCTTTATATGTTACTTGGCCTTTTTCTCTTACTGCCTTTAATATTCTTTGTTTAGTACATTTGGGGTTTTGTTTATTATGTGACGTGAGGTATTTCTCTTCTGTTCCAGTCTGTTTGGAGTTCTGTAGACTTCTTGTATATTCATGGTCATCTCTCTCTTTAGGTTGGGGACGTTTTCTTCCATAATTTTGTAGAAGATATTTGCTGTCCCTTTAAATTGTTGATCTTCACTCTCATCTATATCTATAATCCTTAGGTTTGGTCTTCTCATTATGTCCTGGATTTCCTGAATGTTTTGCGTTACCAGCTTTTTGCATTTTGCATTTTCTTTAATTGTTGAGTCCATGGTTCCTATGGTGTCTTCAGCATCTTAGAATCTTTCTTCTATCGCTTGTATTCTATTGTTGATATTTGCATCTATGACCCCTGATTTCTTTCCAAGGTTTTCTATCTCCAACGTTGTCTCCCTTTGAGATTTCTTACTTGTTTCTACTTCTGTTTTTAGATTCTGTATGGTTTTGCTCAGTTCTTTCGCTCGCTTGTTTGTGTTTTCATGTAATTCTTTAAGAGATTTTTGTGTTTCCTCTTTCATGACTTCTAGTTGATCCATGTTCTCCTGTATTTCTTTAAGTGATTTTTGTATTTCTTCCTTATTGGCTTCTATTTTTTGATCCATATTCTCCTGAATTTCTTTAAGTGATTTTTGTGTTTGCCTTGTAAGGGCTTCTAACTTTTTTTTTTTTTTTTTTTTTTTTTTGGTTTTTCGAGACAGGGTTTCTCTGTATAGCCCTGGCTGTCCTGGAACTCACTCTGTAGACTAGGCTGGCCTCGAACTCAGAGATCCGCCTGCCTCTGCCTCCCAAGTGCTGGGATTAAAGGCGTGCGCCACCACCGCCCGGTGCTTCTAACTTTTGATCCATTTTCTCCTGTATTACTTTAAGAGATTTATCTATATGTTCCTCTCTCAGCATCCTGACCAGTGATTTTAGATCTGAATCTTGTTTTTTTGGTGTGTTGGGGTATCCGAGACTTATTGCTGTAGGAGAACTGGATTTGGATGCTGCCATATTGCCTTGATTTCTGTTAGTAAAGATGTTTTGTTTGCCTTTTGCCATCTGGTTATCTCTGGTGTTAGTTGGTCCTGTAGTTACTAGCTGGTGCTTGAACCTCCTGTGGGCTCTTAAGGCTATTTTCCCACGACTGGGACACCTGAACCGCTGCTCTGTGGGGCTCCTGCTCACAGATTAATGTCAGCCTGAGTCCCCAGAGGTCTTAAACTTGGGATATCTCGGACACCTGGTTCAGCGTGCTAGGTCCAAACAGCCGGGAAGATGGTGGAGGCTGCAGGGAGTGCAGGGTTCCCCCTCAGGGCACAGAGCCCATGCCTGGTTGGGGCACCTGAACCACTGCTCTGTGGGGCTCCTGCTCTCAGATAGCTGTCTGGAGGCCTGAATCCCAAGAGGTATTATATTCGGTGCATTAAGTCTTTATGTGTATCCTTGTTCTTTGTTTTTACAATTGGAATTGCTTGGTCATATGATAACTCAGTGAGAAATTATTAACTGCTTTTCTTTCACTTGCATTAGTAACTCATTGAAATTGTTTCTTCTCATCAGTACTTGATATAATCAGATTTAAAATTTTAATCATCCTAGTGGATAGAGAGCAGATAACTCATTGTGATGCTAATTTCATATTTTTCTATTAACAATGTTCATAGCAAATGCTAATATCCCACCTCTGACTGGGTAGAGTCTCCTGTCTTTCCAGTTATCATTTTACTGAGACTCAAGTCTTCCTGCCTCATCTTTTCCTTTAGCTTCCGATTCCGTCTTCAATCCCATTTCTTAACAGTTTTCTTGGCTTGTAAGGCCTGCGACTAGTTCTGCCGTCTACTCTGCTTCTAAATCTTAGCTAACAGAGGAAATTTGCATGTTTATGGTTTTTTACACAGCTATAATTTTTCTGTAATTTTTCGATATTTTACTCAAGGTAAAACTTTCCGTTTTGATTTTATTTCAGACTTTTATGCAGAAGTGTTCAGGATCTCTGCTGGCTCTACTCTGCTCTTATGTTCTGTCCTCTGTTCCAGTTTGGCTTGCTGTGTCATACTCAGTGTGTGTGCACATGGAAACCATTTCTCAGCAAGTTAAGAGACATGTATCCCAAGAACTTTGTGCTTCCTTTGAACAGCATATTCTCTTAGTGAGTGAATTGGTGTTTGTGAATAGTTTTACCTAACCTTGTCTCTACTCAGCTTTGTCAAGTATCCCAACAATATCTTTTATAACGTACAATCTTTCTTCCTTCCTTCCCTCCTTCCTTCCTTCCTTCCTTCCTTCCTTCCTTCCTTCCTTCCTTTCTTCCTTTCTTTCCTGTGGATCTGAAAGTAGGAGGGAGAAATATTCGGAATAAGAAAGGATCTAAAGAGGGGAATAAGGTCTTGACCAGAGAGAGAAGTTGGGACATTCTGGCCAAACTATATATGTGTATGAAACAGCTAAAGAACAAATAAAAGCTACACTGTGAACTTTATAATTCACATCTCATCTTTGGTCCTGCTTTTTCCGTCCTACTGTGTGACTTATTTAAGCTATTGCTGCTTTGAAAGACTTTGACCATGTCTCTCATTTCATAGTTACTGTCCAGATTGTCAAGGGTTTTTCTCACCTTTCTGACCCTGCCTTCTTAATTCAATACCTGTAGCTTATCTTCATCCCTTTCATGATGGGAGATACCCATTCCTATTGGCTAAGGAAATTACATGTACAATAGGCCAGTGTTGTTTAACACTGTAAGTAATAATAGCTTAAATTTAAATTAATTAAAACTAAGTGAAATTAAAAATCTTCAAAACTCCATTTGGCTTATTGATAACTGTATTTGATAGCATGTGTCTAAGTTCCTTTATTGTCTAACATTTGAAGGATTTTGTAAAACCTGCCCATTTTTTTGTAAAAGTCTTGGGCTTTTTCATCTATTGTCTTAATGTGTCAAACTGTGTGTGTGTGTGTGTGTGTGTGTGTGTGTGTGGTGTGTGTGTGTGTGTGTGTGTGTGCAGGCATGCATGTTATGTTTTGGTCAATGAATTATATACATGCTTTCCAGATAGCCTATCTCTTGCCTTAATCACCTTTACATAGTTCTGCTTGGTATAAATAGACCTTGCATATATTCCCAACAGGAAGATACTCAGATTTACAGCTTCTTTTTTTCACTCATCATACAGGATGGTGGTAATTCAGTACATTGCCTTTATTCTAAATCATAGTACATGCAGTACTTATATTTGTCTCGTCATATTTCACATTCAAACATGTTGGATTGAAATTAGTCTCTCCCTCTAGGTATTTTGTTTGGGTTAATATGACATTTGTGTAACTGTGGAAGTGACTAGTCTTCCCTGTAGCTGCCAGAACTCTGCTCTTTACCTAGTCTCCTTTTGACTAATTTGAATTCTAGATGCTGGTGTCTGCGTAAAGGCTTGAACTGTATTTTATTATTCTTTTGGCCAGCTAGAATCTAGCCTGTAGGTATTTATGCACCAGGAGTAGCTGGCCACTGTGGCCCTATTTACACTCAGTTGAATCATAGCATTGTACTTTCTTAAGCCCAGAATGTCTGTTTTGGTTTAAAATACTAACCAGGCAACATCCATCATAAAATAATCCTCTCCTGTGACAAGGCAACTCATGTTCTGTAGCTTCCCTTCCTTGGTTAGGTTTATGGGTTTGTTTGTTTGGTCTGTTTTTGTTTTTCATATTGTATTGTGGTTTGTTAACTTTCTTATCAGAAGATAATTGTGGCTATTTCTTATTCAGATCTGTATTTTTTTTTTTTTTGGTTGCTTATCTTAACTGGTAGAGCAAGAATTAGAAACCCTGCTTGTGTGCACACATGCTCATTTTGTGTGTGTATGTGTGTGTGTGTATCTACAAGCAACCCAGGTATGCTTAATATTTGCTCTTGTGTAAAATGTCTATTGAAATGAACAATTAGTAGTGACCATGTTTCATGTATCAGAATCTGTCTCTCTGTTCTGTAGTTGCTTGGTCATTTGGATGGAGTCTCAGTGTTCAGATCATTGCTTTATGTCTGTAGTGGTGGGACTATTGTTTGAGTTCTACAGAGGTTCAAATATGAGAAACTTAAGTTACCATACTGAAAGTGTTAAAATTCTTTAGAAATGAGGGCTTTGTACAAAGTAATTGGGTCACTAAGGTCATAATTAGGTCAGAAGGGAGTGAATTGGTCCGTGGGAGTGAAGTCCTCTGAGGGTGGTAGTTAGAAAAGAGCAACCATGGCTTCATAATCTGGCTTCCTGTTTCATCATGTGATTTTTTTTTTTCTGCATGGCTCCTGCCAATTGCTGTGCCATCTGCCATAAGGCCTTCACCAGAGGTTAAACCTCTGGGGTCGCCCACTCTTGGACTGTTGGACTCAAAACAACAAGCTGAGTAGCCTCTATATAAAGTATGCATGTATTTTGTTACTGGGACAGAGAACAGACTACTGCAGTGACTTGCCAGCTGAGTGACGTGAGCCAGTTCTATGATTTCTCTAATTTCCTCACCTGTGAAGTTTCTACCTCCCAAGGACATTGTGAAGATTAGAGGGGACAGACAATTCAGGCAAAGCATTTCTCATGAAAGTCCTCTTCTGTTCCAATCGTGTTCTGCTGTGAGTCCACTGGCAACTTCTTCAGTCTATTCTACCCCATTGTCTTTTTACTGGCAGAGGCAATAAGATACCTAAGTGAATTTCCAGTAGACAGGTTTGCCCTGAGAACCCAGATGGACAGACATGGAGATACACCTGCAATTTTAGTATTGGTGTTATGTAGTGAGAAACCTTCTCTCAACCTCACTGCAGCGCCCTCCCCCCCCAAAAAAAAGGATCTGGAGAAAGGACTTAATAAAGCTGTATTGGAGAGATTTGGTCCCAGTTGCTCGTTAGAACACTGAAACCAGAGCGTGGGAGCATAAAATGACAAATAGCAGGCAGGGGCAGTTTTTGTTGTTTTGTTTTGTTTTGTTTTTAAGTTCTAGGATCTGTATCTCTTTGGACAGCAGTCTTATTTGTTTATGTATATGACTGCTTTACTTATATATGTTTGTGTAATGTGTGTACCTGGTGTCAAGGTCAGAAAAGGGCATTGGATCCCCTGGATCTGCCATGTGGGTGCTGAGAATTGTGGGTGCAAGAGCAATATGTGCTCTTAACCTCTGAACCATCTCTCCAGTTCTAGACAGTATGTCTTTTTTCTTTCTTTCTTTTTCTTTCTTTCTTTCTTTCTTCCTTCCTTCCTTCCTTCCTTCCTTCCTTCCTTCCTTTCTTTTTTTAATTTTTGGAACACTTAGAAATATCTTTTTTCTTCTTCTTTTTTTTTTTTTTTTGCATTCATAAAATATAAAAGCCATGTATTCCTGGAACAGTACCCACAATTGAAATGCTCCTTTGCTAGACCTGTCAGTAGTAGCAAGAGGTAAAGACAGCTCCCTGCTGCCTATAGCAGTCTGAATTGTTTGTTTTCTTGGTTTTGGGGGGTTTTGTTATTGTTGTTGTTGTTGTTTTTCAACATAATTTTTTTTTTATCAATTATCTGGGAATTGCATACCATGCACCCTAATCATATCCACTTCCCAGTCCTTTCGTGTCCTTGTCCTACCTTTGTGACCTTCTCAAAACGTAAACAGGGGTGGGGGTGTGGGGGGAGTCAGTCAGTCCAATTGTGTTATCTGCATACTCACTGGAGCACATAAACAGGGGTGGGGGGTGGGGGGAGTCAGTCAGTCCAATTGTGTTATCTGCATACTCACTGGAGCATGGGCAAACTCCATCAGACTGCCCCTATAATAGAACTGAGTCCTCCCCACCCTGCACCCCTGCCAGGTGCCATCAGTTCTGAGTTCTATTCATATACCATTCAGGGAAGGCTAGATCCTTGACTGCAGTAAGAAATTTGAGGATGAACTAATAATGAAGCTGATGGAGTTTATTAAAAGGATTTTTTTTGGGGGGGGGGGAGACAGGGTTTCTCTATAGAGCCCTGTCTGTCCTGGAATTCACTCTGAAGACCAGGCTGGCCTTGAACTCAGAAATCTGCCTGCCTCTGCCTCCCAAGTACAGGGATTAAAGGTGTGTGCCACCACTGCCTGGCAGGATTTATTTTTTTAATGTGATTTTAAGTGCAGAGAAAGAGGCACTCAGCGAACGGATAAATCACACCCAAGTGTATGTATGAGCCTCTCAAGGTAAAGCTGTGCTTTACTTTGGTCACAGTAATCATACATGTGACTCTCCAAGTTTCAGAGCTGTGGTCTTCAAAGGATTGCTGAGAAATGGAAGTGAGGGGCCAGATAGTGGAGGTACTTCCCACCAAGGCCGATGATCTGATTTTGCTTTTCAGGACCCACATGGTAGAAATTGAACTGACTCTTCTGACTTACACACCAAATAAATGTAATACCTACATACAGGAAAATTCCTGAGGTAAGAGACAGGATTAGAGTCGATAAGGTCACATTCTAGATGTTAGAAGTTCAGCTATCTTCGCTATAAACAAAAGTTAATAGTCTTTGTGAGAGTCCCAAAAAATATCCAAGATTATACCTGATATCCTAAATTCCCAGACTTTAAGTCTGGCTCTGTGATTACTACTTTAACATTTGACATTTCATTTAACATTGAAAATATGTCTGTGCAAAAATGCATGTTTGCACAGCAAATTTTGTTGTGTGTGCTGGAATTATTCTCAGCTGACAATAGACTTCATATAGTCTCTGGAATGAGGGACTCCTTTTCTTTCCCTTCATAATTTTCCCTCTCCTTCTGCCCTACTTCAAACGCACTACTGAAAGTTCTTGGGTATCCACTGAAGTATTCTTTGATGTTAGGTTACACTTCAGTAGGTTTTGATTTAGGTGTTCTCATCATATTTCTGACTCCATTTGGCAAGCTGAAGTGAGTTGGGATGATGGTTTTCTTGAGTCCAGGAGTGCAAGGATGAGATGGGCATTGTGATCCCACTGTAGACCCTACTTCAGGGGTTGGGGATAGGCTCAGAAGAATTTCACTATGGAATGTTAATACTGTCCGAAGTGTCAGGTGATTTTATGTCAGACAAAGGTGAGGCGGAAGATACTGCATATGCTTAAAGAAGGAGCTCACTGTAGATGCTTAATGACCTGCATTTTGTTATAACAATTGAAATAGTTTTCTTAGAGTAATCAAATGTCCCTTAAAAGGAAATAGGTTACCAGGACCTTTTTGTCTATTTATTTTTAAGCATTCCATTTAGATAAAACATTTTATATGCTGTGTTACTTTGAAAATCAAGTAAAATATTTTAGATAAATTAACATTTAAGGTTACTTTTTTGTCTTCAATATGTTTGATTCATTCTTCTTAATGAGAAACATTCTAATTTTAATGCATATTTAATTACATCCTCAGTATAACCATTAATATTATCAACTGATTGCATTCCTGGGTTTGAAAGTTTGTTTTTGATAGTGTAGAAATCTTCTCAGACTACAAACAAATCATTTACAGAGACTATTTAGTTCGCAGATTAGAAGTTATTATGCATTTTCAGCACCTTAACTTTTTCAGAGATAGCATTAAATAATTTAGAGGTCTTGTCAGTACAGAGAGATTGATAATCCAGCTCACTACTGTGTGGTCATTTAATCTAGGTTTATGGTATTTCTTAAAATAAGTTATGGTCGGAAGAGCATTTCATACTGGCCAGAACCTTTGCATGTTAACCAAGAGAAGGGATAATGTTGATTGATAAAAAGAGGAAAGTTGATATTGTACTACTGCAAGTAAAAACGTTGGATACTGCCTGCTGTTTGTTAGGACCTTAAACATAGTAAAAGAGATGAAAGATTATTAAATAATGTTCCAGGTAAATAGAAAGTAGGTAAGATAGGTATACCCTTAGCTAACATGTTATATGCAACTCAGCATTCCTATCTTTTTGGATGTTTGTGAATTGGAACTTGGACTTGTCCATGCTGAGAAAGTACTGTGCCACTGATTCGCTTCTCCAGCTGAATTGAGAATTTTTCTAAAATCATGATCTCAAGAAATCTGGTTATTTCATCATGTGTTGGCTAGTCTTTATATCAATTTAACACAAGCAAGAGTCATCTGAGAGGAGGGAGCCTCAATTGAGAAAATAGTCCCCATAAGTTCAGAGTATATAGGCAAGCAAGCCTTTAGGACATTCTTTAAATTAGTGATTGTTGTGGGAAGACCTGTCCATTGTGGGTGATGCTACCCTTGGCTGGGTGCTGTAAGAAACAGACTGAGAAAGCCATGGAGAGCAAACCTGGGAGCAGCACCCCTCTAGGGCCTCTGTATCAGCTCCTGACTCCTGTTTGAGTTTCTGCCCTGACTTCAGTGGTGAACAGTGATGTGAAATCACAAGCCAAATCAACCCTTTCCTCTGCACCTTGCTTTTGCTCATGGTGTTCATCACAGTAGTAAAGCCCTGACTGAGACACATTCTTTTACATCCTTTACTTGATCTGAAGTGATCTCTGACTGGGGCAAGCAACCTTCTGATGGACTTCATGGGAGTTGATTTTAAAGTTGAGAAAAAAAGCAGGACAAGAAGTGACATAAAGATAGAAGTTCTCATTTCTGCAAAATGTGAATGTCTTGAAATAATCTGAGCACAGTTCTTTTGTAACTTTGTTCTGTGAAATCTTGATTCATTATGCCAACCAAAGACAGATCTAGAAGAGTGGAGTACTCATGAAGCTCCCAGCCTGGGGCTGCCTACTTGGTGTAGCAGACCTTTTTCTGGGCTCCTCTCCTAGCGTGGGAGAGGAGCATGGGCAGAATTCTCACATGGATCAGGTTCTCACTATAGGAAATAATTATGACGGAGAGAGTGAATGAAGCTAGGATTTTTTTCTCCCTAAGAGAGGTAGGGGTGTATGGTGTGTGTGTGTGTGTGTGTGTGTGTGTGTGTGTGTGTGTACCACAGCTTCTCCACTTAACCTTAGAGTAGGACCAAAAGTGGAGTGAAGCCAGAGAGTACTGGCTTTGCTGGTTATGTTACACAATAGGCATTTTCATAAGTGCAGTGAACTAAATATGGACCCGACTCAAATGTGACATGCTGAAAATTGTGATTCTTCAAACTTTAGGTGACTTTGAGAAGTTTTCCAGGTGTCTAGTTATACTACCTTTACAGAGGAGGCTTTCAGAAAGAGTTATTCTGTATTTTCACTAAAACTACTACCTACCTCCTTGGGCAGCTGATTTCACAATAGTGCTATTTGCAGGAGATCATTTCTTTTATAGTCAGTAACAGTTTCTTGGAAATCTGCGTACTTGCTCCATCTATTTTGCCCAGGAAACTTAACTTTTGCTTGTTCTTTAAGTCCTTTCATGTGAGGAGAGCATAGTAAACAGTAGGTCTAGGTGTTCTCTATACAAACTAAAATTTTTATGGATTGGAAAGGAAAAGGCACTTCCCACACAAGCAGGAGAAGCAGAAATCTTATGTCCAAGCACCACATAAAATTACAGGGTGCAGCAGCCACCTGTAGCCTCAGTGCTCTAGAGACAGATGCAGTCCCTGAGGTAAACTGACTAGTCAGACTACCCAGATATGCAAGCCTTGGATTTTGCCTTAATACTAAGATGGAAAATGATCAAGGGAAGCATTCAGTATCAGGATTTGGCCTCCATGTATGATGTGTACACAAATGGACACATGTGGATTCATACCCAAACATGCATGTGAACCAACACTTGCACATATACCACATGCATACACATCCCAAGGGGTAGAGGGACTTTGATTTATTTTATTTATTTATTTTTTGACAACTTCTGAGTGTCTGTGGAAATGGCTTATACTATTTTGGGCACCTTTCTGCTCATTCATTGGCTTACATTTATTTGGCTTTTCTTCCTTTTGCAATGTCATTTGCCATCCTTTTCCCTCATTGTGTACATGAATACATATGTTTATGAAGACAAAGCTTGTGCTATTATTCTGTGTAGCATGTATGTGGAGGCCAGAGGACAGCTTTGATAGAATTGATTCTATTCCTCCATCCTTTTTTCTCACATTTATTTTTTATTAGATATTTCCTTTATTTTCATTTCAAATGTTATCCCTTTCCTCATTTCCCCTCAAAAAAACCCCTATTCGATCCACCCTACCCCCAACCCCCCCTCCAACAACCCACTCACTCCTGCTTCCCTGACCTGGCATTCCCCTACATTGGGGCATTGAGCCTTCACAGGACCAAGAGCTTCTCTTCTCATTGATGTCCAACAAGGCCATCCTCTGCTACATATGCGTCTGGAGCCATGGGTCCCTCCATGTGTACTCTTTGGTTGGTGGTTTAGTCCCTGGGAGCTCTGGGACTACTGGTTGGTTCGTATTGTTGTTCCTCCTTTGAGGCTGCAAACCCCCTTCAGGTCCTTGGGACCTTTCTCCTCCATTGGGGGTCCTGTGCTCAGTCCAATGGCTGTGAGCACCCACCTCTGTATTTGTCAGGCACTGGCAAAGCTGCTTAGGAGACAGTTCTATCAGGCTCCTGTCAGCAAGCACTTGTTGCATCCACAATAGTATCTGGGTTTGGTGACTATATGGGATGGATCCCCAGGTGGGGCAGTCTCTGCCTCAATCCCCCCATCTTTACTTGGGTTCTGGGGATCACAGCCAGGCTGCACTGTCACTGGCTCTCATACTTTTTGTTTGTTTGTTTTGTTACATGAGTTTAAAAGATGTTAATGTCACATAGTTGTACAAATTAGGTTTCATATGAAAATATAAATTGTGGCTATTTTTCTTTTACCTTTTCCTATCTTGATTCTGTGAGTTTTGAGAGCAACCTTTTCCTCTATAGTATTGAAATTAGAAGTCCCTGTATTCTTTTTATTTGATGTTACAATAAATGTTTAACAGTTTAGAACAAAAGGTAAGAAATGGACCATTATCACTTAGCAGGAGAGTACTACTGCATTAGTTCAAGATAGTCCGTCTTGATAACTTCTTCATTTGTGCTTTTATCTTCACCTCCTTGATTTATTAATTTCCCCTTAAATTTGAGTATTGTTAATTTGAGCATTACCATAAAAATTTAGTTATCCTTCTAAATAGTAAGATGGTAATAAATACTACTTGGTCCCTATTAGCTGTTGATAACTAATCAATAACCATAGTTTTCAAGGTAGACTCCTAGGTGCCCTCAGACTGGCTCTCTATCCTAGGAATGACATTGAGCTTTGGTCCTCCCCCCAAGTACTGGGGTTTCAAGTGTGTGACACTGCCCAGTTTATGTTTTGCTTGAGGTTGATCTCAGGGCTTCATGTCTGCTGGTAAGACACTTTACCATTTGAGCTACATCCCAGCCCCAGCACACTTTGTTATATTTACCTAACCAAAAGCATTTATTAGTACTAAAATTGCAAATACTATTTTTCTAAAGTTTACAGTGGGATTCCCTTGCCCCTTTTACAGAATTTTTTGGGAATGGGATAACTCAAAACTCAAAAAAGAGACAAATCTTAAAAATAAAAGCTGGCACTAGCTAGGCATGGTAATTGCATCCCTATCACAGAACTCTGAAGACTTAGGCAGTGGTTTAGTAGTTCAAGGCCACTCTATGGTACTTAGTGAGACATATCAATAAACAATGAAAAGTTGGAGTTTTCCTGAATCACTAAATATGGGTTCCTTCCACTCTTTTTTCTTGTGTTTTGTTTTTAAGACAGAATTTTACTATGTAGTCCAAGCTGGCCACAAACTTTAGGCAACTTCCTTCCTCAGTCTAGCCTCCCTAGTGTGAGTCAACATTCAGCAAAGATCAGTTTTTGTATATCTATATAAGTATGTGTGGTTTATATTTATTTATTACTTTGTGTGTGATGTGTGTAAGAATGAGTGCCTAAATACCATGTGTGTGGAGGCAGAGGAGAACTCTCAAAAGATAGTCGCTTCTCTCCACCAAACTTGCATCCTCAGGCTTGTACAATGAATGCTTTTCCACAGTGAACCACTGCTCTGTTCCTATCAAACTAAGGATTACCAAAGGAATAAGTTCCTGTATTAATGTTTCTTAAACTAAGATTATAGCATAGAAGGATATCTTTTGGAGGTGTATACTTCAACCTGTTTGTAGACTAAAATATTTTTAAGTTAACACCTTTACAATAATTTAAAACCATTTTCATTTTCTACTGTAAATATGTATTTATTGTGTTCTGTGGTAAACATTACCTTTCCCTTTATGATTCATGAAGAGTCTTAAGCATCCCTGAGCACTAGATAGGAAGTGCTGGCTTTGGAGTTAGATAAGGGATTAATACCTCTGATGCTTTTGATTCTGGGCTTTGAGATACCCATCTCAAGGTCACATAGCAAAAGATATTCAGTGATCATTTTATCTCTTGTAACTTTGACTCCCAATCTAATTTAAATAAAAAACTTTGTTTTGACTTTTGTTTTTCATTTATTTATTGGTGGGCAGCTTGTGTGTAGAGGTCAAGAAACCTTTTAGAAGTTGGTTCTTGTGTACCTTCTTGAAGCAGTCTCTCTTGTTTCTGCCACTCTATACTCCAGGCTAGCTGGCCCATAAACTTCCAGAGGAGTGCTGGGACTGTAGGTATATGCTATCATATCCAACTTTTAAATGTGAGTTTCAGAGATTGAACTCAGTCTTGAGACTTATGCAGCAAACACTTTTATCCACTATTTAATCTTTGGTTCTAGCCAATTTAAAGGTAGGCCTTGGGGACTTTAACTTCCTTGTATGTAGGCCAGTGGATTTCAACTTTAAGACCAATAAAGAGCTATTACTTGAGCCTGTGCTAGAGAAGTGGAAATTGGGTTCTAGCTGACTTGAGAAAACACAGTACCTAGCAGCTCATTTTGTGGCTTTTCAAACCACAAACAAATCAAAAGAGAAAAGTCTGGGTTTAAGGTGACAGAGTTAGACATGTCTTGTCTTCCTACTTCAGGAACTTGAGTTATCAAGGTTGTGGCCATGCAGTATAAAGGTCAGGTCAGTTTAGATCAGTCTGATTGACTGTTAAGTAGTTTCAGAATTAATGTGTTTCTACTTTTTCTCCTGGTTAAGGGAAGCTTTGAAATTGATAAAAAGTGGTAATGATGTTAGCATTAAAAATAGTGAAAATACACACATTGTGCATTGTAATGGGTTGGGAAAGAGAGACTGTCTTGTCCCCACTTGTAATTTTTGTTGATTTCTTTTCTTAAATGACTTTTGAGTACCATTAAATTCTTAAAGAGAATATAGTATAGACCAGAAAATCTTGCCAATCAAAGACCTACCTACTGTACTATATTTAGACTATCATAGTTTAACTTTCTGCTGATTATACTTAATGATCCAGAAGAAAGAAAGGAGCTAATTTTGACCAGGTTAGTGTATGCTGTTACATCATTCCACTGACCTTACAAAAATTAGTGGTGGGAAAGACGTTGTTCATGAGAGTGATTGTGTCTGGTGTACTTGATGTGTAAAGGGAAAGAATGTACATTAAGTATTACTCTGTCACACAAGCCCTCCCATATGTCTGTTAAAATCCCTGTTTTAAACTGATAGGCTAGAAGTGCCACACAGTGATGAACAAGACAGAGTGTAGTCGGTTGAATTGCATAGAGTAGAATACAGCCTATTGACTACTGCCTTCTTTTTGAGAAATGTATACAATTCTATATTTAGTTTTCTCCACATATATTTATCCCACTAGCAGTGCATAGCATTTGTGAGATAGCTGTCAGCTAGGATGAATGGTCAGAGGGACTTAGAAGTAAAGAAAAGTTTAGTAATTGTTGAAAGCTTTTAAGAAACGCGACCACGGTGTTTAAGAGCTCTGTTATTGCCTTCTGTTCCTGTTAGGTGAGTGGTAGAGTTTAAAGTTTATGTGGTGTCCTAACTGGCTAAGACTTGGGCGGGGGCTTATTGTTCACAATTTGTCTTGCAGTTTATTTACTTCAAGACTGCACATCTTATATAATGAGTGATTTGTGTTAGGAAAGGTGATGGACCTGGTATGTATGTGTCTGGGCAATACTAATATTTATAACTCAGAGCACAGAATAATTTTTGGACTGGAAGACCTAGTCTTTTAAAAACCAGCTGTTGCAATATTTTCATATCTCTTGCTTTTAACCATTTTCAGTGTTCTGTGTGTAAGTCACATTTTGAACTTTTTAAAGCTTAAATAACGAATTTTTTTTTTTTTTTTTTTTTTTTTTTTGGTTTTTCGAGACAGGGTTTCTCTGTGTAGTCCTGGCTGTCCTGGAACTCACTCTGTAGACCAGGCTGGCCTCGAACTCAGAAATCCGCCTGCCTCTGCCTCCCAAGTGCTGGGATTACAGGCGTGCGCCACCACCGCCCAGCTTAAATAACGAATTTTTAAAGATTCAAGCATAATAGTAAAATACAAGAATGCAAAATTCAGTTTGTTTCACATAAAAAGATGGAGTAGCCTAGTGAAACATGTATCATTACTCCTTTCAAATATATGTTCTAAGAAACAACCACAGTTTCTTTTCTCAGAAAACTGTATTTTGAAATTTGAAATGAGTACTATATTTACATATTTCCCTCCTCTTCTTCCTCTGATTTTTCTGCTACTTTCTCAAGTTCATGGCTTCTTATTCTTTGAGATCAATCTATACATATGTTTATAAATATAACTTGCTGAGTTTCATTTAGTGTTTAGCTCATATATATGTGTTTTGGACTGATGTGTTAGGAATAGATCTGCTATCAAAGGCTTGTCCCTTGAGCAGACAGAGTCTCTCAGTCCTTAACTACTTGTAGCTTTTCAGTTAGGGGTAGGGACTTGTGAGATTTCTCCCACCCGCATTGGCAAAATGCCCTGTTTTTAAAGTTTAGTATTTAAGATAAAACCTTTAATTCTAGCACTTGGGAGGCAGAGGCAGGCGGATTTCTGAGTTCGAGGCCAGCCTGGTCTACAGAGTGAGTTCCAGGACGTCAGGGCCACACAGAGAAACTCTGTCTCAGAGGGGGAAAAAAAAGATAAAACAACCTTCTCATTTAGAAATGAAGACCTTCTCCTTTAGGAAGTAAAACACTTGATTAGTAAAGTCCTATCTCTCCCCGATTTTATGTTTTGTTTTTAATTGTAAATTCATAAGAACAAAGCTTGTTATAGCATTAAAATCTTACAATTTATAAGTACACAATTTTATTTTGATAAAATATTTTCTTCCTAAATATAAACATACTAGTAAAATGATACAGCAAAATAACATATCTCTTGTGAAGGAGATACATTTAGTACGGTGATTTGTTTTTGTTTTTTCCCTTTTATAAAGTACTTCAGCAAAAAGACTAAGGCTTTTGTTACTGAAAACTTGATTCCTTCAATCCAGTTCCTTATTTTAAATAGAAAGTCATTAGTTTGCTAGACTTTTGGCTGTTGGAACAAGCCACAGAAGGGACCTAAATACCTCAAGAGTTTTCTTGAGACAGGAGGCAGATAGTTTTAGGTGTGCGAGTCTGAAGACATTCCTCAATGAGCTTTATCTCTGCAGTCTTTAGAGTAAAGACAGGATGTGGGGGTACAAATGGCTTAATTCTAGGTGGAAGCTCAACCAGCAGGACTCTGCAGCATTCTGCATGCTGTACTCTTACACTCTACAGCTCCCCGAGAGAGAGGCCTTGATCTTCTCCAGGTTGGCTCCCAGCTTACCATCCTCTTGCCTTAGCCTCTTAGTGCTTTAGATATACAGGTATGGACCTTCATACCTGGAGAGAGAAACTCTGTGTGTGTGTGTGTGTGTGTGTGTGTGTGTGTGTGTGTGTACGTACACTTGTATTTCTTAAAACCTGGAGTTTTGGGTTTAAAATAGCTTAAATTTTACGTTCAAATTGGTCTGGTTTTATTTGTGGTGTATTTTATTCTGATTCTTTTAAGAGGACCTCATCTACCTACTGCATTCAAGGACATGATCATTAAATTTAGATCTTAGAGAAAAAATATAAAAGCTGATAGAGAGGTCTGGAGATAGAGGATTTAACCTGCTTTTACTGCCTGGGATAGGAAGAGAAGACAGGGATTGGGATAGGAATAAAAAAAGTTTTGCTATTGAATATTCTATAAGCACTGGTCATGTTTATGCAATGGGCACATTGGGTCACATCAGTCTGTTATAGATCTGTGTAAAAGAAGGCATAACATAGCTGTAAAGCAGAGGCCTAAAAGCAGCCGAAGTACTGGTAGATACTCTTGTCCTAGATGGCCTGGTGAAAGCTGGATCCAGTTTAGCCCAAGAAGCTGAGTGCTTTGCCATTCTTGTTAGCCAAGTGAGCTCCAGTTCTTGCCTCTCCTTCTTCTGTGAAACAGAGTAGGGTACACAATTTACCACACTCACGTCTACTGTATTCATTGTGAGATTTTCCAAGTACGGAGACTGCTATCTTAGGCCTTTTACAGCAAGTTTTAAGGGAAAGAAATTGCGAGCCGTGTGGTCATACATACTGTCTTTGGTGCTGAGGATTGAATCTGCAGTTTGGCAAAGCAGTGCTCTACCACTGGGCTTTACCATCCACCCTACCTCCTTTACTCTCACTTTCCCTCTTATATCACTGAAATGGATGTGAAGTGTCACTAGTGTTTTGATGTCAATGATTAACATTCTTTGTCTTCTCTGTAGCAAATGTGTGTGTTCCTCAGTCCTTACTGGTATCACACAGCATTGTTAAGTGAAATGTATGTCTTGGTATTTTCCATTGGTGCTCTGGATCATTAGCTGTTGCTTTGGTTCTGCCTTAATACTTGGCAAAACCAGAAATTAGCTGAATTTGGAGGTATTATTATTATTATTATTATTATTATTACTAATTTTTTTTAGCAAGGAGCCATGTTTGTAGATTATGAAAAGCAACGTACTGGTAGAGAGGTTTACCTCTTGAATTGTGGTGAAGTGTGGGGAAGGTTGCACCAGTACAGGAAGGGAGGGAAAGAGGGAGAGATATTTAAAATCTGTGCATCATTATGTGGCATGTGTCAATAAGCACTCATCTGTGGTGATCTGTCAGTCCATTTCCTGTAATTCACTGTGAATACAGTTATAGGGTAGGGCTGGTTTTGTTTTACTAGATGCTTGGGATCATTAGAATATCCGCTTCCAATATTTTTTAAATATTCTGAAATTTAAGCTTATAAAGTTACAGCAACCTTGTCAATAATTGCTGTGTACGACTTAGCAGAGTCTGACCTCCAAATATTTTGTCCAAAGTATTGTATTAGTCTAGTCAGAATGTTCTTTGATTCTGGTCATGTTTTTTGTGGTTGTGTATGCTGCACGTGTGTGTGTGTGTGTGTGTGTGTGTGTGTGTGTGTGTGTGTGTTTAGAAACAAGGAAACAACTTCAGAAGTCATTTCTTACAAGACATCCACCTTGTCTTCGAAAGCAGGATGGTTTCCCTGACTTCAGGGCCAGCCCAATAAAGGAGGCTGTCAGGTCAGAGAAGCATAGGAGTCCTCCTGTCTGGTTTCCCAGCTCTGTGTTCCACTCTTTCCTGTTATGTATGGTTTGGGGATGGTTGGTTGGTTGGTTGGTTTTGCATGGTCTAACTCAAATCCTGTTCTTGCACAGCAAGTATTTTACCAACAATTAGTGTTTTTTCTGACTTGAGAATTGACTTATGTACATCATATTGTATTCTTTTACTACATATTCTTTTAGCATATGAATATCATAGACACCTAAAACAAGGCTATTGTATTTTATAAGAACTTAACTGTTACCAAATTAAGAAAATATAAAACCAATATTTTCTAACTGCTTTTATTGGTTTTCCCAATACTGTTTGTTTTGGATTTTCTTGTTGTTGTTTGCTTGCTTGCTTTTGTTTTTTGGTACCATGTCTCACTCTTAAGCAGACTAGCTTGAAACTCATGATAGTTGCATGCCTCCATGCAAACAAACAACAAAGTACCCCAAAACCAAAATTAATAAGAGAGTGGAACACAGTGCTGGAGCCTGGGAAGCCAGACAGGGGGATCCCTAGGCTTCTCTGGCCAGGCAGCCCCCATTTAATGGCTGACCATCAGGGAAACCAATGTACCCCAGAAGATAAGGTGGATGTCTTCTAAAGAATGATTTCTGAAATGTCTCCTGGTCTTCCACATATGTCTACATATATATGTACTTGTGCACCCCATACAACGTAGATGCTAGATGTATAGGTGTGGACCCCATATTCCCAGCCCCAGTCAGTGTTCATTAGCCTGCCTATTTCAGTCCAGGAAGTCTGACCATGTAACATTTCCTGCCACAGTTCTTTGTCCTCACTAATGTTCTTAGTTCTTAATTTTTATTTATTTTTACAGACATTGTGTTTAAAAGTGGGTGGCAAACATTTTGTAGACTATCCATCAGATTGGGCTCATCTGTGTGTTCATGACTGAGGTTAGGAAATATCTCTCTGTGGTGTGAGTGTCTCATTGTACCCTATCAGGAGGCATGTATCCACCTGTGTCTTTGTCAGGAACAAATTGTCATTGTCTGATTAGTATGAGGTCTGCTGGAGTCCTCTTCTTCAAAGTTCTGATAAGTCACCTGTGGAGATGCACCTGATACTTGGTGGATAGCAGCCCTCATGTAAGCTTCATCCATGAGCTTTAACCCTCTCTGATCATTTTGCCTGAATCATTGTAGTGTCTCTGGTGATTAGTCTCAAGTCTTTAACTGTGTGAGTTTGAAACTGCAAGAGGGAACCTGTTTCAGCTGCTGTGTCCCTTTTGCTTTAAAGAGTCTAGTGTTGGACAAGAAGCTGTCAATCAACTTGTAGTTTGTTTTTAAGTACTTCTGCACCCTCTCAGATAAGTTGTTTCCTTTTTTCCCCCTTTCTTGAAGTTGCTCCTTCCTGTTTCCCATAACTGTTATTCCTAAGAGATAGCTTTCCGAATTTATAGCCATCCTGTCATGTTCCTGATAAAGCTAATTTACTTACCAGTGTTGTACTTGACTATATGATACTCAGTTCCAGAAGTGGCTTGCTGTAAATACAGTGGATCACTGTGGCCTGTCATCTAATCAAGCCTGAGACTCAAGAGTACTGAGTTAGGAGACAGAGAAAGATCCAGACTCAGTTCCATTCTGCAAAGAGTGTGTAATGTATAAATGCATGTAGGAAGGAGGGTGGAGTATATCTGCAAAACTCTTGTAAAAGGATTTCTAGGAAGCTACAAACTTTGTGAAATGTTGGATTATTTCCTAGATCTTTTGTGTTTATATATGTAGATTATAAATATTTGTTTTGAATAAACTTATTTAGTCCTTCTTATGGCGTAGCATAGTAATATTTCAGCATTAGATAATGTAAAGTATTTAAAATAATTGTATTTATCTTATATTCATGAAATAGTAAAGCTTGTTCTAAACTTTACTATAGATAATGAGAACAGTATTGAAGCCTGTGTGCGTATAGAAGAAAGATACTTATCTGGATTTTCAGACAATCTTATTGAAATTTATTTTACCTAAAGTTTATTGCCAGTAAGAAAGAAAGGCATTGAGCCATCTAAGCCTAAAGTCTGCCCGTGTGTGTGTGTGTGTGTGTGTAACTCTCTGTTAAAGCAAGAATTTTTTTAGTACTGTAATTACTAATTTTTTATTTTATTTTTTAATTCAGTTTACATCCTGGTCATAGCCCTCCCCCCTTTTCTCTCGTCCCAGTCCCACCCTTGCAAATCCCTTTCCCCATTGCTTCCTCCTCTTCACTTTAGAGAAGGGAACCCCACTTGGGTACCACCCTATCCTGGGAGTCTGGTCTCAGCAGGACTGGACATATCCTCTCCCACTGAGGCCCAACCAGGCAGTCCAGGTAGGGGAAAGAGGATTCAGTGGCAGGAACTGAGACGGAGACAACCCCAGCTCCACTTACTTGTTAGGGGACGAGCTACATGCAGATCAAGTTGCACATTAGCTATAGATGTGCTGGGTCTTGGTCCAGTTTCAGCATTCCTCCCTGCTGGCATGTTCTGTTAGCCCCGCCCCCATGGTCCCAGGCTAGTTGACTCTGTAGGTCTTCTTGTGAAGTCCTTGACCCCTCCAGTTTGCCCAGTTCTATCTATCTCTCCTACTCTTCTACAGCTTGATGTTTGGCTGTGGGTCTCTGCGTCTGCCTCCATGCCCTGCTGGATGAAGAGTAAGGCTAGAATTTGAAAAAAAAAAAAAAAAAAAAAAAAAAAAGGATTAAGATATGGGCAATAATACCACTTAAGAGCATTCTGCTTCAGTTTTCTTACATTCATTTATTTATTGTGGGGAACATGGGTGGAAGAGGGTTATACATATGTACAGCATGCATGTTGGAGGTCCAAGGATAACTTGAATCAATTCTTTCAATCAGTGAGGTCTGGGGATCAAACTCAATCAAGTCTTCAGGCTTGGCTACAAGAACCCTTAACCAGATGATTCACCTTACTAGTTCCTGCATCAAATTTTAAAGTAATGTTATTTTCATCTAGAAGAAGTTTTTTTTTTTTATTGAAATCTTTTAACTAAAATATTTCTATTTGTTTTTGCAGTGCAAGTTGTCATTATGACTGCCTATGTATACATTAATGAAATGGAGATAGATTTTTATCTTAGCTATAATTACCTCCTAATTTGTAAATATTGTGATTTTCTTGTGTTTATTTTAACAGTTTGGTATGACTAGGATTATGTATTTCTTACAGAAATGCAATCTTATTTTCCAGGGAAGGCCTCTTCGACCTTATTTGTCCACAGCAGTGGTGGTACTGTAGGACAGGAACTGGGGGCCTGTGCTGCAGGTCTTCATGGCACATGTCAGACAGAAAGGTAGTATGAGAATAAGACTAGAACTTCTGTGTCATAAGAGCTGTTACAGAGCTGTCCTTGCAGCACTGAAGGCCCTTGACCACTTATAAAGATGTTGCAGTTACTCTAAGTTGCTAAGCTTCATAAAAATTGAAGAATACTGAGTTTAACTAACTTTGGGTCCAATGATTATACAAAGTAACTCTCACTCACATAGCCTATGGCCCTGTGTAAAAGAATTGTTAGGTTATAGTTATGTATTAACTACATTCTTTCATTAGTGTCAACACCCCCTTTTGTGTCCCTGAAATAATGAGAGCATTCCTTTAACTTTTAAATGATTAAAATGTTAATTTACATTATAAATTTTAACTGTCTCAACTCTGTTTCATGTTAAATGTGTTACAGGAATGAATCTGAAGTCTGCTGCAGTAAAACACTGAAGGCTTTAAAATGTTTTCTTGCATAAAAGTCAAACTTTAAGTAGCTGCTTATGAGGATAGGGAAGGCAGGAAGCTAATGTCTGTCTCAAGACACAGGACAGCTGTTTGCTCATCAACCTCAACTGTGTGAGTAGAGACCTAAGCCTGTGACCTATGTAAGTGGACATAAAGCTTAATTAAAGAAAATACACCTAAGTCAGCATGATAAGACCTCAAGGCCTCTTATTTCTGGTGGGTAGGATTTGAGGGGCGGAGTGGGCAGTAGGTATTTAGTCATAAGATACTATTAGCAGTAACACAATGCTAGTAACCATACATTTTTAAGAAATTATCCTCAGCTAGCATCTGCATGATTAATTTTCTTGTGCAGAAAAAGGTGATTTTTTTTTTAGATTGCTATTTATTTTACAGTTAATTTCAGCCAACTGTAAAATTTATTTTAGGAATTAAGTAGTATTAATATGGAACTTTTTCCTTATAATTTAGTAATATAGAGAGAGCAGTACCTAAAACTAAAGGAATGCTTATTTCTTAAATGCAATTTGAAATGTTTTAATGTATTTTATTATTAAAGTACTTGGACAAGTTAAATTCATAGTGATGGGGGAAAAGGGGTTTTCTCTCTTTTGATAAATTATCACCTCAAGAATCCTCTTAGGAAGACACCTTTTTCCTGATTCCGTTTTTGTGGATTTCCCTCTTTGCAGAAAAATGTGTGGTATGTGTGGATGGGTTTCTGGAAATATGCAGAGACTGAGCAGGGTGGTCAGCCTGTCCACAGACTGCGTTGAACTGTGGGTGAGGCAAAGAACACCAGCAGTTGTTTGCTTAGTGTATTTGTATCTAAGATGAGTCACTTTCTCTTTAATGTCACAAATGAACTATCCTTCAAAGCAGTGAACAAGAAGACAGGCACAAAAAGGAGTGATGAGTGCATAGTGAATATGGGTAATTCCTTTGGAAAAAACAAATGTTTCTATTTGCTGATTCTCTTTTTTATTGGTTAGTCAGGTGATACACAGATGTGTGTGTCTGAGAAGCTTCAAAGGAGTGATATTATAATCCCTTGTTTAAGAATGGCAGGCCTCTGTAATCCCAGCACTTGGGAGGCAGAGGCAGGCGGATTTCTGAGTTCGAGGCCAGCCTGGTCTACAGAGTGAGTTCCAGGACAGCCAGGACTACACAGAAACCCTGTCTCAAAAAACAAACAAACAAACAAAAAAGATATTTATAAAAGAATGGCAGGCCTCACTGTCCTGATGCTGGTCTAGTAACCAGGCAGTTTAACTCCTTAGCCAGTTGTTCACATGTCACTGGAAAAGCGAAGATAAATTATTTGGTGCTACACTTTTAGAAGAAAAAGTGGAGGCCAGGAAGGTTCAGGACTCTTACCCCTTTTCCTCTCTTTAGAGTCAAAAATAAAGAAAATTCAAGGCGAAAGAGGCCTTTGAGGCACGATCTTAAAGTCAGACTAGGGAGAATGGAGAACCAGTAGGAAAGGGAAGCCTCATAACTAGAAAGCGTGTGGAACAAAGTAACTAGTTTGATGGGTGGCAGGTCTCCCTCTGGCTTCTGCCACTCTGGAGTGAGTCTCTGTTCCTAGTTCTCTTATCAAGGGCATGCAAGGCAGAGCTGAGGAGCTGTACGGGTCTATTCAGCCAAAGGTCTGTGCAGATGACATGTATATTCTTCTCTCTCTCCCCTGCCTGCCCTTTACCTTACCAGGAAGGGGTTACAGCCTTGTAGATCCTGGCCTCTCCTACCCAGACCTACCTGCTTCTGCATATGTTATGCAGTGTGATTACAATGGAGTTCTGGCTGCATGTGAAAGAGTGGTCATTGTTAAGTGTCAGGACTATAGAGTCAGGCTGTCCTGGTTTCACAGCCGAGGTGTCACTTTTAATAGCCAGATGATACTGAGGAATCACTTAACCTCTCTCTCCATGCCTCTGTAAAACACAGTGATAATTTTCCACCTCACACAGTGGTCAAGTTCAGTGATTCACAGCACGTGCAAATGATTACCATCAATTCTGTGAAGCCTCTCTTTCTTTTTTGAGAGGAATGCTAGGAAATATAAATCCTCAAAGTAATAGTTTAGTTTTCTTTGGCTTTTGTCATGCTGAGGATTGAATCTGGGATATCATTCATGCTAGGCATGTACTTTTCGCAGTTACATTCCCAGTCCCCAAATAATAGACTTTGGAGGGTGTGTGTATGTGTGTGTGTGTGTGTGTGTGTGTGTGTGTGTGTAAAGGGGAATGTGAATATGTGTTTCTAGAGATCTAACTCAGGTTGGCTGCAAGTTCCTTTCCTCACTGAGACATCTCTCATTAACCCAATATTAAGAATTCAGAAATGATGAACATATTCAACTAAGATACCGTAAAAAACACCCAAAGCACAGTGACTTTTACTCATTTATCCTCCCATTCCGAACTGCTACCAGTATCCACCCATTTGACATTCTCAAGAGCCACACAAGGACTAGTGACTAACTGTTTCAGACAGTGCTGTTGTATAGGGTAACACTGGGTACAGTGTTCATATAAAGTCTGATATTTATTGATGGTGCCATTCTGTTTGTCTTGCCTGATGTGGGTGCTGGAAACTGAACTTGGTCCTCTGCAAAAGCAGTACCCCAATGCTTGTGACTTCTGAGCCATCTCTCCAGCCCTGCAGTAATAGTTTTAAATATGAAATTGGTAGGAGAGGATGCATTAGTACAGCTACTGAGGTATGGTAGTGACTACATTTTGAATTGAAGTTCACCATTTGACTTCTTTGTGTTATGAAAGACCCAACATCCAGGTTGGGTCTTAGGGACATAGAATAGTGTTTCCAAACATACTTTGGCCATTTGAACGCCTTTGTTTAAATACAGTCACTCATTGTGAAAATCCCTAAAAGGAACTGTTGGAGCAGATGTGTGGTGCACTCTGCCCATACCCTCAGGATTCTTTTCTGCACCCTTTCCTCCAGCTGTGTACTTGATGGAACAAAACATACTTAGATCACATAAACCTGAGGAAGAATTACCTAAGTGATAAGATTCATAAAATCTATGCACATTGTTGTGTTTTTATTAATTTTTCAGTTTGTAACTGTGGCCTCTGAGTAGATGGGCTGTTATTATCTGAAGCTAAAGATGATACTGTAGATATGAAATTTAAAAAATGATATCAGAAAGCAAGCATTGAGTTCTGTGTTTCATTTTATAGATGTTGTTGGCCATATCATATTTTTTTCTACTTATAGGCTGTATGACGTCTCCTGTGTTATCTGGGTGAAGGTTAAAATTTGTTCCTCCTAAGTAATTTGTTTAGAATATTGTGCCTATTAAGTATTCAAATATTCTTAATAGTTGTACTAACTGTTGGGAGGAATAACACCAATTAGTTTCAAATTAGCATGCAGATCACATTGACATACTTCATTTTATTTAGTGACAGCATGTTGGTTGCTTTTCTCATTTCTCTGGGGAGGGGAAAATCCATGGGCAGCTGTGATTGCTTAGCAGGTAAAGACACTTGCTGCCAAACCTGACAACCTAGGTTTGATCTTCAGGATTCATATAGTAGAGTGTGTCCTCTGACCTCCACACGTGTGCTATGGCGCACAATACTCTCTCAACAAATCCATAAATACTGTCCTAGTTAGGGTTACTATTACTGTGATGAAACACCATGACCATGGCAACTACAAAAGATAGTACTTAACTGGGACGGGCTTACACTTGGTGGATTAGTTCATTATTGTCATAGTAGGAGCATGGCAGCATGCAGGCAGACATGGTACTGGAGAGGTAGCTGAGAGTTCTACATCCTGATGGGCAGGCAGCAGGAAGACACTGGGCTGGCTTGAACATTTGAAATTCAAAGCCCACTCCCAGTGACACACTTCCTTCAAGGAAGCCACACCTCCTAATAATGCCACTCTATGAGCCTTTGGGGGCTATCTTCATTCAGACCACAACAAATACACTTTAATATTTTAGGAAAGTAAGTTATCAAATTTTCCCATACTCCCTCCCTTCCAACTTCTTCCACCCTCCATAACTATTCCCTCCAATTTCAGGTGCCCTGCCACTGATTTCTTTTTTAAGTGTGTGTATGGGGAGGGGTATAGGAATGTGTATGTGCTCACAGGTGCCTAGGAAACACAAGAGAGTATTACAGTCCCTGGAGCTGGAGTTACAGGCAATAGCTGTCTGATGTAGCTGCTTTTAATGATGAGCCATCTCTCCCTTGTACCTTTTATTTTTATTTTTTTATAAACTCAATGAGTACCTAGTACTGCCAGTGTGTGTGTGTGTGTGTGTGTGTGTGTGTGTGTGGTGAGAGAGAGAGAGAGAGAGAGAGAGAGAGAGAGAGAGAGAGAGAGAGAGAGAAAACACGAACTTAAGGGTCTGTTTTGGCCTACGGTACAAGCGTGCAGTTATGATGGCAGCAGTGAAGTGCAGCATTGCATTGCATCCATAGTAGGTAAGCAGAGAGCCGGTAGTGCTGCGGGTACTCTGGTGTTTTGTTTTGTTTTGTTTTGTTTTGTTGTTTGTTTTTATTTTGTTTGTTTTTGGTTTTGTTTTTTCTCTTTTTATGCAGTCCAGAATGCCAGCCCATGTGATGGCTCACTTTCATGGTAAGTCTTCCTTCTACTGAAAACACTCTCACAGGTACACTGAGAGGTGTGCTTGTGTGTGTGTGTGTGTGTGTGTGTGTGTGTGTGTGTATGTATGTATGTCGAGGGTGATTATAAATCTAATCAAGTTAACTGAGATTTAGCCACCATGGACATTATCTCTGACTTCGTTTTTGATAGCCATTTTTATTTACTGTTGATGTCATGCAACATTCATTTTTATCCCTGTGAATTCTCTTCAAAGCAATATGAAATATGTAAGTTAAATGGCAGTATGTTTCTTTTCTATTAGTTTCAGTGTGTCTGGTTTTATGTGGAGGTCCTTGATCCACTTGGAGTTGACCTTAGTACGAGGAGATAAGACCGGATCAATTAGCATTCTTCTGCATGCTGACCTCCAGTTGAACCAGCACCATTTGTTGAAAAGGGTATCTTTTTTTCCACTGGATGGTTGTAGCTCCTTTATCAAAGATCAAGTGACCATAATTCTGTGGGTTCATTTCAGCGTCTTCAATTCTATTCTATTGATCGACTTGCCTGTCACTGTACCAATACCATGCAGTTTTTAACACAATTGCTCTGTAGTACTGCTTGAGGTCTGGGATATTGATTCCCCCAGTTCTTTTATTGTTGAGAATAGTTTTAGGAATCCTGGGTTTTTTGTTATTCCAGATGAATTTGAGAATTGCTCTTTCTAAATCTATGAAGAATTGATTTGGGATTTTGATGGGGATTGCATTGAATCTGTAGATTGCTTTTGGCAAGATGGCCATTTTTACTATATCAATCCTGCCAATCCAAGAGCATGTAAGATTTTTCCATCTTCTGAGGTCTTCTTCGATTTCTTTCTTCAAAGACTTGAAGTTCCTGTCATATAGATCTTTCACTTGCTGGGTTAGAGTCACACCAAGATACTTTATATTGTTTGTGGCTATTGTGAAGGGTGTTATTTCCCTAACTTCTTTCTCAGCCTGCTTATCCTTTGAGTTAGGAAGGCTACTGATTTGCCTGAGCTTATTTTATAACCAGCCACTTTGCTGAAGTTGTTTATCAGCTGTAGGAGTTCTCTGGTGGAGGTTTTTGGGTCACTTAAATATACTATCATATCAGCTGCAAATAGTGATAGTTTGACTTCTTCCTTTCCAATTTGTATCCCTTTGACCTCCTTATGTTGTCTAATTGCTCTGGCTAGAACTTCAAGTACTATATTGAAAAGATATGGAGAGAGAGGGCAGTCTTGTCTAGTCCCTGATTTTAGTGGGATTGCTTCAAGTTTCTCTCCATTTAGTTTGATGTTGGCTACCGGTTTCCTGTAAATTGCTTTTATTATGTTTAGGTATGGGCCTTGAATTCCTGTTCTTTCCAAGACTTTTAGCATGAGAGGATGCTGGACTTTGTCAAATGCTTTTTCAGCATCTAATGAAATGATCATGTGGGTTTTTTTCTTTGACTGCACCCCTCCCTCAGATTTGAACTGCAGCTTCTGACGTAAAAGTCACCCAATTCTAATGTTGGTTTAGAACATTAGAACATAGAAACATACCGCTTTCTTTATGTTGCAGTATGTTTTCCTAGCCATCATCTAATGGACTCTTCCTGAGAATCCTGTGGGGTAGAAAAGACAGGTATCACACCTACGTCTGTATGGGGATTGGACTAAGCACTAAGAAGACAGTGTCATATTCAAAGCAGGTTTAGAATTAAGCCAAGCCCATTGTTCTCTTCACTGTGTTACCTTGTGCATAAAGTTAACCCTTTTATGTATAGTTGCTGTGCTGTGAACTGTAGACAGGTCTCTTTTAGGATGTTTGTTATCCCTTACTTCAAGTGACTGCATCTTCACAGAAAGAAAAGTCAGCCTCTGGAATGCACCTTGTTTTGCCTGCTTGTTTTGTGGTGCTAGGGATCAAATCCAAGGCCTTGTGCATGTTAACAGGAACTCTATCACTCTTTTCAGCCATGGAGCTTCATTTTGGTCTTAAAAAAAAAAACTTTGAAGTTAGAATGATTATATTTCTAAATTTTGTTGAGTCCTTGTTAGCACTTTGTGGTTTTATAGCTGTTTTATTTTGAAGGTAGATGGCTATGTCTCTGTAGTTACATGAAAATCAGACATTTGTGTTGTGTCCTTGTACCTATGGGATTGAATCCATGCCAACCATATGACCTACTAGAGCTACACTCTCAGCTCCCTACATTGACTCTTGCAAGCAGAATCTGTGGCATAAAACTTCTATTATAGTAACCAGCAGAACAGTAGGCAGCACAGGTCAAAGTATCATTCTTGAATAAAGCTGTAACAAAAGAAAAACTGATTTGCTGTCAAGAACTCTTGCTGTGTTTTTCCTAATAACATTTCTAACCAAAGAAATGTTGAAAGCATTCATGTATTCATCTGGCTTTTACTTTAGTACCTAAGTGCACTGAACCTGAAGCAGGAATTGGCAAAACCTGGCCCACTAACCCAATCCTTCTCAGTCACCTTTTATTGTAAGTACACTTCACTTGTTAACATTTATGTGTGGTTTCTTTTCATTACCAAGGTAGAACTTGAGAGTTCCCATAGAGACTGTGTAGCTCACAAAGCCCAATATTTATTATTGGTGCTTAGAGGAAAGGTTTGCCAGTCCCATTCTAGAGTAATTGAAAATGCAACTCTGAGAAGAAAAGAAAATGCTTTGTGTATTAAATCTGATTTTTCTCTTTTTTGTCCTCAAAGACAGGTTATTTGTCCATCGTTCACCTTTCAGTTGATCCTGAGGGCACTGCTGCTGATTACAGACAGCTGTAGCTATAATAATCTGCCTCTGGGTTAGTAGGAGTCTGTTTCCTCAGCAAGCAGGCCTGTTCTCTGAAATGAGAGCCATGAACCTTAACTCTGTCCAGAGGGATCCTTTGGTATCATGTGGACAGGAAACTATGATGAAGAAGGCTTTATTCCAGGGTGCTGTTACCCCAGAAAGGATCAAAGACAAATGAACTATGGCAGAATCTGTACCAAGATTAGATAAAGTTAATAATGTTAATGTTTCATTAGGAACTTCTCTTTGGGGATAGAGCGAAAGCTCAGTGGTAAAGAGTACTTGCTGTTCTTGCAGAAGATTCAGAATCAGTTCCTGGCACCCACATGGCAGCTATCCTAGACACTGTTGTATTGTTGTGAAGAGACACTATGACCAAGGCAACACTTAAAAAATAAAGCATTTCATTGGGAGCTTCCTTACACTTTCCAAGGTTTACTGCATTGTGATTGTGGGGAGCATGGGGGCATAAAGGCACTCATGGTACTACAGGAGTAGCTGATCCAAAGTCTGAGAAAGAGATAGAGACAGACTGGGCCTCAAAGACCATCCCCAGCGGCACACTTCTTTCCACCTCCTAATACTTCTAATCCTTTCAAATAATCCATTCTCTGGTGCTTAAGCATTCAAATATGAGCCAATAGGGGTGATTCGCACTTAAACCACCACAGTGACTCACATCCATAGTGAACTCTAACTCCCGGAGATCCAGCATTCTCTCCTGATGTCTACTGGCGCCAGACATGCATATTGTATTCAGACATACTTCCAGGAAAAGAAACCATATACATAAAGTAAATAAGCCTTTTAAAAAAGAGCAATATACTTTTTTCACTTTTATTCTTGTGATTACAACATAATTACGTCATTTCTCCTTTCCCTTACCTCCCTCAAAACGCCCCTATTACTCCCCCTTTCAAATTCATGATCTCTTCGTTAATTGTTATAACATGCATGCACACACACACATATTCATATATATTCATTCCTAAATATAACCTGCTCAGTGTATATGATGTTACTTATATGTATGATTTCAGGACTAATCGTGTGGTATCCAGTAGTCACTTGGTTTGTTTTGCCCTGGGGAAGACTATTAGTCCTGCTGTCACTATTTCTTAGTTGAGAACTAACACACACACAAAAAAGCACAAAGTAGTTCTTTGTGTAGGGATTAAGGCCTTATGGGCTTTCTCCCATTCATGTTGGAGAGACTTTAGGATTAGGTTTTGATATTACTAGACGACAGGACAATCTCCATGATCCTCTAGCTCTTACAGTCTTTCTGCTTCCTCTTCTACAATACTCCTTGAGCCTTAGGTGCAGGAGTTTTTTGTAGATACATCCAGTGGGACTCCATGACTCTGCATTTTGATTTGTTACGGTTTTCTGTAATGGTTTCCATCTAAGCAGCATGCTCACATAGCTACCCATATCTCTAGCCTCTATAAGATTAACTTTTAAGAACAGATTAAGAGTTTCTAGGAGTTTTAGAGCTAGCCAAGTTGGTAGAGTGATTGTCCGGTATTCATGAAGCCCAGGGTTCCATCCCCAGCAAGTTTGTAAGTGGGAGCTCATGCAATTCTGGCACTTGGGAGGTAGAGAGTAACAAGATTAAAAATTTAGCCAAATAGCTACATAGGCTAGCCTAGGCTATATGAGGCCTTAAAAATATAAAATGAATTTTTCAAAAAGAACTGCTGTCTTTCATGTTAAGGGTATAGTGATAAAGTATATAACAACTTCAGACACAATTCAGTGCCATCTCTAAGATGTCAGCCGTTTTATCCTCTCTTTTATACTGCCAACTTATATTCCAACAGATCGAAAAAGACAAGTTCTTTGTTGTTTTATTTTTTGAGGCAAGGTCTTACTGTGTAGCACTGGCCATCCTGGAACTTGCTGTCTGATCTTCTTGCCTTAGTACTATAATTGTGTCTCTGCTTCTGTACTGGGTGCTTTTTTGAAGTGGGGGTTTCACTATACTGTGTATGGTGGCTTTGAACTTTGGTGGAAGTGATTCTATTGCTTCAGCTTTCTAATATCTAGAAGTACAGGTACATGATAGGGCTATAAATTATTGCCTTGAAAGAAGTTTTGACCTCCTTAAACTCAGAAAGGGTCTCAGGGAATCCCCAGTGCTCCACAGCTAGGCTTTGCATACTTGGTTTATCCAGTAGCTTGAGAGATTAGGTTGAATCCTAAGTATTTTTATCTATAATAAAATCAGCTCCTTATATAAAAGTCATTGTACAAAATTCTGAGAGGTTTAGAGAAAGGTGTTACTGAACTGAAGAGCTTAAGCAAGGCACTCACTCACAAAAGTGGTAAACTAAATTAGAGATTTACTTAAAGTGGTGTCAGAGATGAAGGAGGTAAAGAGATCTCCTTAAAGGAATATAGAAGAAGGAGATGAAGCCACCTGTGTGCTAAATGGCTACATGGAAGTGGTGGCTGGATGGTTAGAAGCTTTAAGGTCAAAGAGGAAGAAATGAAAGGATATGGATCTTGTGTTGTACAGATCATACTTCTATATTTTGGGTTTTGTGGGGAGAGGATGTTTTGTTTTGAGAAACATAAAAATCTACTAATGAGGCAGCCACTGGGGAGCTCTGACTTTTGTGTAAGAGAAGATATTGAGTGACTTTATGTAGATAAGCACTGACTTATTTTTTGAGAGCATGTAGCTAGCTGTTGAGTGGAGCTCTCAGCTGCTTATCAGTGAGCCTTTCTTTATGATTGAGCAGCCAGCTTCCCCAGTAACAAACATATGGATAAACATCATGACCTGCAGTAAGTCAAAAATGGTCTTTGGGTTAGTTTAATTATAAATGAGAAAAACATGAATCTTAATCTTGTTTATTCCACATTTAAAAAAAATGTTAAATCCAGATAAATTGCCAGTCTAGAAGTATAAAATAATATCTTCATGACCTTGGAATAGTCGGTGGCTTATTAAATAGCATCCAAGTAAGGGCATTGTTAACATAACTTAGTATCACTATGTGATGAAAATACCTGATAGAGAAACTTTCAGAAAGAAAATTTACTTTGGTTCATAGTTTCAGGGTACCTCAGTCTATCATGGTAGGGAGGTTCATGGGGTTAGAAGAGTGTGTTACAGGTTCCTCATATCACAGTGGGCCAGGAAGCAAAGAATATAAGCCTGAAACCAGGGGCTTGGTATCACCTTCAAATGCCTGTCCCCAAGGAACTACTTCTCCAGCTAGGCCCTATTTCCTAAAGGTTCTACAGCCTCCCAAAACAGTATCACCGGCTGGGGAACACATATTTAAAGCATCAGCTTGTAGAATCAAACTACACTTAAAATAGAAAAGACAAGGCACATAGAGGGGGAAATATGCAAAAAGGTAATATAACAGAAAACAGGCAGTGAAAAGAGAAGAGGATGCCCAACAGCCCGTCAGAGCATCCATTGATGGTGATGCCACAAAGTGGCTCTGAGATAAGACGAGGAGGCACAGAATATTTAAATAGAAGGGTTAATTTCTCAGGGGTTCTGAAGCCAGCTAATACAATCCAGCTAATACAATCCAGGTAGTAAAAAGCAAAGAAAATCATTGTCTTGATTTTAGAGTTCAGAAATCAGAAATGAGGTTGTTGCTGAGCATCTCAAAGCTTACTATGCTCTGTCTTTTAAGACTCACCTAAGGCCGGGTGTGGTGGCACACACCTGTAATCCCAGCACTTAGAAGGCAGAGGCAGGCGGATTTCTGAGTTCGAAGCCAGCCTGGTCTACAGAGTGAGTTCCAGGACAGCCAGGATCACACAGAGAAACCCTGTCTCGGGGAAAAAAAAAAAAAAAAAA